>OZ026624.1:85655918-85938418 GCA_964020975.1 Hermodice carunculata
TCCCCCGGCTATGTTTCTGCCTAGTTTCAGAACAATCTAAGTGGTGGTTTTGGAGAAGTCAAAATTCACACACACACACACACACACACACACATATATATATATATATATATATATATATATATATATATATATATATATATATACATACATACATACATACATACATACATACATACATACATACATACATACATACATAGAGAAGAATATCCAGATGTGTCCCTATGCAATTTCAAAACAATTGGCTTCGTGGTTCGAGATTTATTTTTTAAAAAATTTGCCTAAAAATGAACAAATAATTCAAAAAATCTGAAAATCACTAGAACGTGATAATTTGAACAAATTAGTAGAGATCCAGCCAAAATATATTGCTACCAAGTTCGAAGTGGATCTGGCAGACAGTTTTGGGAGAAGAAGTCTAAAATGTGAATTGTGCAGAGCTAGATGCTGCATGCCAGATGACAGATGACTTCCCATAAGCACAGCTGACTGACAGGTCAGCTGAGCTAAAAATCTATTAAATTATTGTTTTGTTATTTAGCTGTATATATGCTAAAAAGAAGATGACTGGAAAAGTGGCCAGACATTTTTGCAACTCATGAGCATTTACTGTGAGCCTCCTTTAAAACAGACACACTCTTGTCAGCCAGATACCCACATCAACCTCATATCTGTAAGACTTCAACCAAAAAAATATAAATAAAAGGTTAACTGATCAAACAAATATAAGAATATGTCAGTAAAGTTTGAGGGTCCATTGCTAAGGAACATTTGCACCTTTGGATAGCAAGAGTCATGACCGTAACTCCATATGAAACACGCAAACATTGTGTTGCAAAAGTGATAACAAGAACTCCTGTGAAGCACATACTGCATAAGTGGAAATTCCCGGTGGGAAAATTCACAACTATTGTATTTTCCCGATTCACAATCTGAAAACAAAGTTGCTCCTTGCCACTATGTATAACTAGCAGTCACCGTCAAAAATTTCCTGGTCTTCATTTTCACACATGGTTTTATCCGGGAAAATTTGAGAAATTAAATACCTCAGTTGCCTCCTTAGCAGACTTTCTCTGGTCCCCCAACGGGAACCAGAGAAAGTCTGCTAAGGAGGCAAATACCTCAGGAATATTTCCACTTTAGTACACAGTACATCATGGCTCCAAAGTCATTACTGTAATTACTCCTATGAAACACACATACATTTTGGTGGCAAAACTGAAGGTCATTCTTGTGTCTGCAACAGCTGTAAGTCGTGAAAGACAAGACTACACACCATAAAAATCTGCTGCTGACTGGTCCCAGACAAAATTGCATAATCAAGCACCTGTGGTCAATTAGATGACCTGATTAATAAAACAATAGGAGGAAAAATAGGCAACAACAGTGGAGTGTTACCTGGTAAAACTTTGAGTACACACAGACTGGCTTGAAAACATATAACAAATTGCACAGCAGTAAGACCAAAGGGTTACAGTTCAATTGGCAGTTAATGTATGCATCTACACACTAACTCTTGTCTTTCTGCAGCATATATAAAATGAATTCACATTCCCTCCACCCCCCTAAAAAGTAATGAAAAACTTACGGATTTTGAATTAGCATTCTATAAAGTTTTATCATCTTTTTTCTTTTCTTTTCCCTTTCTCTTACAAGTGACCAACAATAATTCTAAACTGTATGCAGCAAAAATCCATCACATAAAGCTGTTACTAGAAATTAGTTTTAGAAAAGTGACAGTTGTGCCCAAAAAAGGGAGGAAAAGACTTATTAACTACTTAGTGTTTCAGAGCACAGCATTGACCGCATTTGCACTTAATCATGTTAATAGTTATACAAGGTCAGCGGGTTAACGGTACCATTTTGTGGGCATTAGAAGAGCACCTTGTGTGCGGGCAAGAAACCTGTCCATTTCAGTCCTATTAAACCAGTACAGTGAAACCTGACTTGAAAGACCACCCTTAGGGATGACTGAATTGTGGTCTTTTTAAGAACAGGTGGTCTTTCCGAAGAGGTATAAATAAGATGAGCACTGAGCAGAGAACCATGAAAAGGTGGTCTATCAAGACAGGTGGTTTCTTATTGGAGTGGTCTCCGAAGAGAGGGACTACTGTATGTATGTATTTCCTCTGAATCTGATATAGCCACAATATATGATGTATTTAAGAAAGAAAATACAGGTAACAAATAGCAGACAATGAGACAATCACAGTTGTGGTTGGCAATGAAGTTGGTGTGGGGAAATAAAATACACAGAGTCTGCTACATAATGGGTAAGGTCAAGATCAGCTAGTTCATGTGGGTTCTCAGTAGAGGGCTCTGTAGGCAGGTGGGATAGGTATGTGTATTTCCATTAGTTTCCACTGTAATTTGCACCTATATCTTTAAAACTGCTCTACATAGAAACATTAAATTTCCTGTGGTAAATGCTTGTATATACATGTAGTTAAAATACTCATGTAAAATTGGTGACTTTTGTTGCAAAACTATTCAGTGAATTGAATGTTACTTTAACATAGAATCTAATGGGAAGACCATGGACCTATAATCTTGTTAATAGGTCCATGGGAATACACATCTCTAGCCCACACATATGTTGTATATTGGGCTATAAATTCAGTCAAATACACATACGATTGCTAATAGGATAGGTCAGAATTAGATCTCAAGTGTGTATTCGTCCTAATACACAACTGAATACACAAACAATTGGAGGGCTAGAGCTGTGTATTGTCATTAGTTTGTATGTTAAAGCAACCTTAAATAAACTATTCACTTATGTAGCTGTGGTTATATGATTTTTGTGAGGTATTAAGTTATGCATCTAGATTTACTGTCTGAAATTTGGTGTTTCTATGTGCAGTAGTTTTCAAGTCATTAAGTTGCAAATTACAATGTAAAGCAATGGGAATACACAACCCTAGCCCTCCACTGACTGCAGTGCCCTCTTTTAGGCAGTTCTTGAACCTTCTGTTCTTGTCCTTGCCTATTGCACCTCTGGGTATCCAAAGCCAATGGAAGTATCTCCTACGTGCAGATGAAAAGCCTGGCAATGAGTTGTAAATATGCCTGTTAAATGTGCCAATTGTCTGCTAAACTTGAGCTGCATAATGGAAACTATACACCAATTGATACATTTGTTACATTATAATTGAATGGCTGTTGATACCAGTTCGCTGGGTAACCTGGGAATCCTTCAGACCTGGTAGACCAAGTGTACATTCTACCTTTGTGATATATCTACTGCTCCGTGTTTACCGTTTGTGAGTTGTATTAAATGACCATTATACTGCTGGAAATCTTAATGACAAGATTGGAGTAGTGTGCACATGTTGACAATAATGCACTGTGTTGACAGCAGGCAACGCCATAAACACACTATAAAATTGTCATCTCCTCCTCCACCCAACAGGTTTCTAAAGGCAATGCCCATAAAACAGACAGTTAAAATTTTAATCACACAGAGCCACTGTGTGGCTACCTTGATACAGCACTGTACAATTTAACTTTTATTAAAAAAGAAATTGTATCATCATCCACAAAGGTAATATGCAGGTCAAGGTCATTTACATTACAAAATAAATTTGATGAAAAACATCACACTGCAAGCAGCAGCAGACTTGCCTGAAGCAACATTCACATCCTTGTAATTAGAAACAATTAATCTTTGTAGTCATAAACAATAATTATAAGGTAAAGCTCTCCCCTAGTTATTCATTTTTGAAACATTTCAAGCAAAATAAACACAGAACTCTCTTTGTCCACACAGTGATGAGGAAACCCAATTCTATGGAAGGCTACATAAAAAATATCCCAGTTCATAATCAGCACTCGAATCATTTTTTTGTATTGCACCCATTTCTTTAAAAAATTTTTATTTGTAAATATTTGAAGAAAAAAAATCACAGAAAAAGCTTCAATAAATGCCTTGAGTAGTCAGTGCTTCTAGTGCCAATCATGAGAACTATATTATAGCCTTCTTGTGACGGCTGTGAAGGACAATTTTTGTGTTAATTTTGAATTTGGCATTGCAGGGGGGAAAAATCCTTCCCTCATCACTTTTTTGGGAAAACCACAGAAGATAAACCGGGATATTTTCTATGTGGCCTAACTTGTGTCCTTGTTGCCAGCTCAACAAGCCTTGCACATTCCATCCAACAGTTATACACCCATGCACTTGTAAATAGACACCAGACATGATAGTATGCTGGGAAATATGTCCTGCAAAGACACAAATTCCATTCTGTGCGATGTGTGCCAGGCAACCACTCAGTAACCGGGAAACCAGTCATCAACTTCCGCAGGCAAAACAAAATTAAAGTTAATGTTTTCTTGAATTCAATATTGCACACACACACACAAATAAATTCTACATCTGTTGTTTTCTCTGCACAATTCCTGTTATAATCTATAATCTTGTGCACATTATAAGTTTCTTTCATCTACCTTTTGTATATACATAAAGTAGAAATTTCTGGGGTTGACATTTTTTTTTCTTTTTTAATTGGTTGTTCCCCTGAAAATTTTTCATATTTTTGGGCAACCAGTAGGCCCATAGAGCTCAACATTTTTGGCTGCCCTAATTGAAAATTTGGTTTCCCTGGACAACTGGGCAGTCCTTCATGTCAAGCTCTGAATATATAGACATCAGAGGAGATATTTAGACCAAACCATTAACTTCTCACGTGTGACTGAACAAACCAGAGTGTTTACACGGCAATTGAGTGTTTACACAGCAATTTTTTTACCCATAAATCATTTTATGAGGAGATTGTTTGAATAGATATATAGACATGATATTACACTTCAGACAGACAACCCTTATATCAAAAGACACGAAAGTGCTAAGTGTTTCCCTGCATTTTTTATATTACTTTGTGACCTGCTAACAAATCAATGCACAAACTGCAAACACAGGGAGCGTCCTGATATGGGGAAAAAATACCCCGGTATGTGATAAGTCGCAACATGTTCTAGTGACACAGTTTTAAATTCTAACATGTCCAATCACCCCTGCTAATGCAGACAAGCCATTTTTTTTTTTACATTTCATAATATTAGACACACTTTTCTGCAATATCCAAATCCTACTTACTTCACCCATCAAAGGTTTCATGGTGATCATTTTACAAATTTTACAAACCACCCCTTAGCAACTGTCCACTTTTTGTACTGTAGCTGCTCATATCCATGTGAAACTTGTGGGAGTATTGATTGGATTGGAATTAAAAAAAAAAATACACACATGACACATGACATGAATTGATATCAAGGATTTTAACCACTTGTACAGCAGAAACCTTTTGCAAAATTTTGGACAATGGATAAACTTTTACAGAGTTCAAAATTTTTACTTGTGCTGATAGACAATTACTTGTCCTATACATGAAGGGCTACCTTAATATCAGGCAGCATGATGTATATAAGAGATGGACTTACCTAATTGGATGCATCTGATTTTGCAATTGGATGCAAGGAATTTGACTATAATTATATACATTTGGCAAATTAAACCATGAAGAAAATATCATAAGGAATCGGAGAGAGAGAGAGAGGAGAGAGAGAGAGAGGAGAGAGAGAGAGAGAGAGAGAGAGAGAGAGAGAGAGAGAGAGAGAGAGGAGAGAGAGATGAAGAGAGAGAGAGAGAGAGAGAGAGAGAGAGAGAGAGAGAGAGAGAGAGAGAGAGAGAGAGAGAGAGGAGAGAGAGAGAGAGAGAGAGAGAGAGAGAGAGAGAGAGAGAGAGAGAGAGATGAGAGCATCAGATTTGAAAATAAGTAATTAGGCCTTAAGCAAAACTAAATCATAACAATTATACTTTATAGACCTAAAACTCCTGCCCTAAATGTTATGCAGTTATACTGAGAAAGATGCTGAATGACAATCATGCATGTATATGTATCCAAATTTTTGGGGCCACAAAATAAGTGGCACTCATTGTCACATAGATGTAGGCTCTGGAGTCACAGTGTAGTTTATTTGATATAATCAAATGAAACAAGTTTCACTATACATGGTTCTACTGTAATGTGAGGACCTCTGCCAAAGACCACCCCTTGAAACAGACCACCTTCTCATGCACTGTGTCATCTATACCATATTGTCTCCAGTGGACAGGCCAGGATCAATATTCATTGCAGAGTACAACTGTAAAAGATGGTTATATTAAGTAGGCCTACCCATACAACACAAACACATGACGATCTTCTCACTGTATCATTGTGTCTATACTTACACAATACATCGTACTCCTACAATGTGGGAATCTACGCAGACTGAGACCATGCAGACACCTTTTTTCTTTGTTATATGTATTCCTAGTACATGTACTTACAAGCCCAACTATGTAATTATGTGAGTAGAAGTAATATACGTAATGTTACATCAAGTTGGTCAACATGATAGATTGTAGCCATTTACTTTTATGGAGGTGCAAGGTCCAATTTAATCAAATGTAATGGATAACATGTACACAATAATATATCCCCATTGAAGAAATATGTTTATCTATATTTTTGTGCATATATATACAGGGTAAAATCTAGACTTCAAATCTCTTTAACCAAACTTGGAAATATAGGCATAACTAACAAAAATTTGTCTTGGACCTTTAATAATTCATTCTAAAATATTTTATCCATTTTCACATTCCTTTAGCATTTGGCTCATTGGCTAATGGTCAGAATATATATATATATATATATATATATATATATATATATATATATATATATATATATATATATATATATATATATATTACTATTATTAATAAATATAAAATGTTCCATCATGCAACCCAGCTGAGAGAAAGGTACACACACACACACACACACACACACACACACACACACACACATATTATCGATTATAGCATGCTTTGTTGACGAAATGAAGTATATCAACGAGCACTGGATGCCATACAGCAGAAAGAGTGAGTAAAGCAAACGAGTTCTGCTATATGGTATCCAGTGCAAGTTGATAACTTCACATTGTCAACAAAGCATGCTATAAAATTTTTATCTCATGTTTTGGTCGATTTGTACATTTCAATACAAAAAGGAAAAATAAGAATGACATTTGCAGAAAGTTTTACTCCTCATCAACACAATTAATGATGAAACTGGAAGAGTACCCGACACCACCGGAAGAGTACTGATACATCATATCACGGCACTGTAGCTTTTAGGCCTATGATACGGTATTTATACAAGCCTGTTATAGTACTAAAATCAAACCAAACATGATATATATATATATATATACAGTAAAACCTCTCTAACCTAACATCTCCGTATAACAAACACCTCTCTATACCGAACACCATTTCTCGAAATATATTCTTTTAATGCTATCAAACCTCCCTAAACCGAACACCTCACTATACTTAACACTTTTTTCCAGTCCCAAGGGTGTTCGGTATAGGGAGGTTTCACTGTATATATATATATATATATATATATATATATATATATATATATATATATATATATATATACACAGACACACATATTTACAGTACCATTAATGAAACAAATTAACCTTATCAATTTCTGTAGAATACTACATTTTCATCATCATATTACCATATTGTTCCCAATGAGCACCTTGGCCACAAACAGAATCTCACGATTATGCAAATTTGATAGATTTTGATTGCTTAAATTGGCTGTCCAAAAAGTAGGGGAGTGCTTAACTGAGCCAGGACACTAATTAAGAGTAATATGGTCTATCCAGCATGAAACGAAAAGGAGCTTAGGTCTCCCAGAGCACCAACTCCCAAACTTCACATGCTGAAGGACAATTAGGGTTTTAGGATTTCTATGATTGGATGTTTTGACTTATTTCATGAGGACTATTAAATTACATTATTCGCATCTCTTCCCAAATGAAAGGATTATTGGAACTGTTTATCTAATCATAGATTATTTGATGCTTGGACGGATAAGATGCAGTATACATACCAATGGTGACTCTTGCAAAGGGCAGACAGGTTCTATCTATTAGCCAAATTGCCAGTGGCTAAAAATGGTTTGATTTTGCCAATAACATTTTGTAAACATAAGGCTGATTGGCCAATTATATATCAAAATTTACTGAGATACTAAAACATACATATTCAAGTTACATGTAAGTGAACTTCATTAAAAATTTGTAATAATGAGAGAAAGAATTTTACTCTTGGTTTTCACTCAGGCAAACCATATTTGGCTAAACATGCTGAATACGGTAGAGTTGCTTCCACCAAATTGACTACAGCAGTGAATTTCCAAGCACAAGTCTACAAAGGTGTTTGGATTACATGACTGAAAACTAATGTCTCCTTGGCATCCTAACATGGTCCAACCCTAGAATTCAAGAGAGCACCAGTCAACATTAGGAATGGAACTTTTGATCACATCAAGTTTGATGTATTTAATGACACAAATCACGTATTATAATGAGAAACCATAGACAGTGATGATGTCACGCATGTCCAGAGATCTTCCTTTGGCAACGTCAGGGGTTAGAAGGTCAGATAAATTACTTTCTGTGGCTCGTAACTAATAACTTTGTTGACATCCAGCAACTAATCAATTAACTGTAAAAAGCCCATTATTGGCAAGTTTTTGACATTTTGACTTTGATTTATATGCTTCAGGAGGAAGATGAAAGTTCAACATGGGGGTACCACCACCTAAAGTGTGCACATATACAATCAAAGGGCCCTTGTGATACAGAAAAGTACATTTTAAGGTGGTGTGAACTTGAGAAGTAGCCTGCCATTCACAGACCAAATATATTGTCAGTTGGTGGATAACATGATGCCTTTTCCCTGATTAATTTTCTTTGAAGTTTTTTGTAGCATTCATGAGAATAATTATAGTTTTGCTGTATTTTATAAGCAGCAAACAGGACAAATGCTTGGGGAACTTGCAACAGCATTCAATTTTCAAAAATTCACAAATATCTTTGGTATTAAGAACACTGTTTTTATCAAGGTGCTATTCAAGCAGTATGGATCCACACACTGACTGCAGAGTTAAATCACTCCCACGTTATTGATTAAATGGAGAAAACTTATTGCAATAAAAACTTCTGAGGGACAACAAAATTGATTCAATTTGGGCAAAATCAGATCAGAGGTTGACATTGAGGGCAAGCCATACATTGTTCAGGACAAATTAATTTTCTACCAGGACAAGTCAGAATTTTGAACCATGTAGAGATTCAACCCATGACTTGCCCACAAGTGTGAAAAAGCTCTCGCTGGGCAAGTGGTAAATAATTAATGTGAAGCTCTGCTGATGGTATATATTCTATCACAGTGAATTCACATCGACTGCAGTTGCTGTAAAAAGTACAGAATTGTGAAGCCATAAACAAGATTAATTAACTCATTCCATACCATCCCTGATTTTTCCATATATTTACCTAATTTAAGATACAATTGCATATTTAAATTCATCACGAAAAGAGCTTTCATTCAAGTACCAACATGCCTATAGTCATAAGTTAATGGTTCTGGCACTGCCTGGCAAGTCATGCTGCAGCTGCCGCAAGGGCAGCTGCAGCATGACTTACCAGGCAGTGCCAGAACGACTGACCAAGGCCTGTGACCATGGTATGGAATGAGTTGTTGGCAATAGAGGAATGGCAGCGATGATAAAGGTTTGACAGCTCTCACGGTCATTTTGAGCCTTAATCGAGTATGTGGATGAAAATGCACACTCACAAGAAAACATATTGTTGTTATATTTATTACACACTGAACAAATAGGTTTAAGCAACTGCACAACTTACGTGCATACAGTACAATCCATTTAGAAAAGAGTAGCTACACACCACTGCGCAGTGATTTTTTTTGCAAGTACAAACTCCAAAAATCAACTCAAACATCAGAAATACAGTGTATACCATCTTTATACATGCAGACACAGCATGCCAAACTGGACTCCTCAGTGTATGATATGGAAATGAATGAATCTATTAACTCTAGTTTCATACTGAGCAAACTTTCTCACTGCATGGGGGTAGAGCAGTGAAGTTACCTTCAGTGACTGATTGAAGTCTCAGTACCTTCTTAATTACTTGTTGGCAAGTACATGTGACGACACCTTGTATTGACAACATATTCCAGTGAAAGCAATTGCCTCCCCACCTGCCCTGCCCCACCCCCACCCCAGCTACTTTTATGCACCTCCACAGTAACTTCTGTAATCTTCAGATGTCTTTCATTTCTTATGTAACTTATTCTGCTCAACTTCACAGGAGAAAATGAATTAACCAATAACAAGATTTCAAACTGCAAACAACTTGTTAAAACCTAAGCCGCCAATAGCATTTGTGCACAGGTCAAGCAGTGGGTCACAAGTGCGTTTATTTTATCAAACTCATTTTTTTGTGTCAGCTTCGTGATCTAGTGTTTATGAACTTTTACCTTGTAGGCGGGGGCCTTTTTTTTGTTCCTGATTATGTTTATTGCATGCTTAGGAAATTGCAGTCAATCTTTATCTGTTTAAATCTTGGTACAGTGTACAATTAGCTTTCATTTTAAGTGTAAGCTTGACCATATACAAATATGAAACTGCTCACAATGGAAAAAGTTGTCCATGAAATTAACAACACTTTATTGAGAGAATTTATACATACAGTTACATCTTTGATCAAGGTATCTTCTTATTTGGTTCACATCTTTATTACAAAGGTAAAAAATGTTGCCAAAACTGAAAAGATTTGTAAACAGTTGAAATGGAAAGTGGAGCCACTTTAAGAAAAATAACAAATAAATCCCATCACACTTATATCAGCCGGAAAGAGTGACTAATGACACCATAAACAAAATGGCTTTGATCTTTCATGCTTTAAATGCTACTTATACTGCACACAAAACCTGCCTTGGTCCATCATATTCATGCATGTATGTAGAATGTCTACAAGTGCACCGTCTCTCAAGACAAGTGATTTTCCACTGCAGGTTACATAACACTAACAAACAGCATTAGAAACCTAAAGATTCCCGTGCCCTCCGGTGAGCCAACAAAGTACTAAGAAGTTCAACATGTGTAAGAATACATGTACGCTCATTTTCACCAATTCTGAAGCATTTGTATGGTTCCTGTATTCTGGATCATCAAAAAGTTTTCACTTGATTAATAATTTTCATGCTTTTTTATATCAACAAAGTATCACCAAAAAAAATCAAACATAGAAACGCATAAACAAATAAATTACAAGGGTCAACAAAACTTATTCAATTTGAGCAAAATCAGCTGCCATACTCTATCACAGTTCATTCACATTGACTACAGATGCTGTCAAAATTGCAGAATTCTGGAGCCACAGAAGCAACAGAGGGATAGCAGTAGCCTGGCAGGTCTGACAGCCTCCAGTCATGTTGAGCCTTGACACAGTACAGTACTTACTCTTTCAGTGCCAAGTTTTGGACTGAGTCAACAGCTTGTCTCGGCATGCATTGGGCGCCATGCGCTTAATGCATGCCGAGAAAAGCTGTTGACCTGGGATATTCTCTCTGGACCTACTGGCATACTGATACTTGATTGAAAGCTCTTTTTACCAGGAATACAAAGCTTGGATCCTAATGATATTCCAGACTATTTCCACTAAAGTAGATCGACTTTAGTTGTGATTGGCACTGAAAGAGTTAACTCTTTAGAGCCAAACACCTCTGTAAGCTGAACACCTCTAAATGCTGGACGCCCTTCTAAATATATCCAAGCTCAACACACTGTTCTTTGGTCCCAGGGGCAATCAGCCCACGAGGGTATCACTTTATACAGACAGACATGCACACTCTTAAGAAAATTTATTGTGTAAAATTCCCTATATTAAACAAAAGGACATGATTTCTTGTCTCATACTGTACTGAGCAAGCTTTTTGACTGAAAGGGAGAGGAGTAACATTTCGAGTTAGGGATTGCAACCTTAACTTAAGACAGCAGCTTATTGACAGGTGGCACCACTAAATTGAATTTCCCATAGGCGGCCATTATAACACATCCTGGCGTATCTCAGAGTAAGAGCTTTAACTTTAATGAAGACTATGCTCACCAATTAAGTTCAAGTCTGCCTCACAAAATAAGAGGCATTAACATATATGATGACCACCAAACTTTTGACTTTGCCCCACCTGAACGCGATCATGTTGGATTTTCACTTATCCGCACCCAATATCAGCTTTAAATTTCCGACCACCCCGGAAAAAAATTATGCCCAAAATTAATTATTCAAATCACTCTATTTTGTGATGGCAAAATCTGAATTAAAATTATATGTAACAGATTTGAGCCTGCCACAAATTCCACCACTCTGGTCAAGCCAAATCCTACAGTGCTGGTCATTAGACATTATACCTTTGTGCTGCCCTCTGTGGCCAATTTAGGGGTGCAACCTAAAGGGGACCTCTATTTTTTGCAAGACTTATCTAATTATTCATATACAATGTACTATCACATATAAGTATTTCTGTGGAAAAATAATCTCCTGACCGCTTCTGTTCTTGAATTATCAAGCATTTACAATGTTATGCCACAGTGGATTTTCATGTAATTTTTGACATTTTCCGCTTACCCTCCCAAAACACTAAAAAACATTATTTTTTGCTTAGATATCATTTCATTTCTTTTCTTTTTCACTTGCATGGTGCAAATGATGTTTGTTTGTGGCAATGAACTATTTTTTGACACAAAAACTCTGGTGAGTGTAGCTTTATTGAACCCCATGGTACCCCCTACCCCTAAAAATGAAGCTTCTTAGGTTGAAATACATGTCCTTGTGCTGCTCTCATAAAACAAATATTTTGGATGACAAGTACTTGTTGTTATCCCTATTTCACTAGCTCAATGCCTTTATGAAATAACATAAAGGTCTTTGTGGTGAGCTTGCTACTTCCCTCAGTTTTGATCTTCAAACTTGACCATTTAGGCTGCATTTCTGTTGTTTTGAAAGGTGCGAGGTGAGAAGTTAGAGTTGAGCATATTTTTATTTGGAAATCATTTAAATGTAATTGCAACATCTTCCAGCTGAATCAGTTGTACTTGCATACCAATTAAACGTCACTCATTCTATCGTCTGGTCGAAATTATAAAGAAAAATCACGTATTTCAGTGAATACATCAAATGCCGTCATTATAGCCCATTGTACATCATAGACGTAAATTTATTTTGTTCTGGTGTCCTAACATACAAAGATAGCCATGTTAGAATTTCTGTAATTACAAAGTCAGGTGACAAGGTGATCTTTGGTGGCATAAATTGTAACTTGAAGGCCTCATTTAAAAATTCACCTCTGAGCACCAGTTTCCGTTTAGGTGGCACCACTAAATTGAATTTCCCATAGGCGGCCATTATAACACATCCTGGCGTATCTCAGAGTAAGAGCTTTAACTTTAATGAAGACTATGCTCACCAATTAAGTTCAAGTCTGCCTCACAAAATAAGAGGCATTAACATATATGATGACCACCAAACTTTTGACTTTGCCCCACCTGAACGCGATCATGTTGGATTTTCACTTGTCCGCACCCAATATCAGCTTTAAATTTCCGACCACCCCGGAAAAAAATTATGCCCAAAATTAATTATTCAAATCACTCTATTTTGTGATGGCAAAATCTGAATTAAAATTATATGTAACAGATTTGAGCCTGCCACAAATTCCACCACTCTGGTCAAGCCAAATCCTACAGTGCTGGTCATTAGACATTATACCTTTGTGCTGCCCTCTGTGGCCAATTTAGGGGTGCAACCTGACAACAAATTACATCATATTATAATGCTCCCTACCCCCCTCCCATCTTGCTTCTTTATGTACCCCTCCCCCCCCCCAAACACAGCATTTTTTGTAATCTTCTCAAACCTTTCTCTTCATAGTTAATTTATTCTGCTCAACTTCAAAGTCCCCTGAGCAAGTGAACTAACCAATAACAAAATTTCAAACTCCAAACAGTTAGCAAAATCTCATCAATAGCATTTGAGTACAAGGCAAGCTGTATATATGTATTACAAGTGTTGGTGTTGGGGGAGGGGGGGGGGGGGTAGCCAAAACACATTTTTAAGTGGTGCTTCTTTGTTGACCAACTGTTTGTGAGACTGACCTGTCTACTTTTTGGTTCAACATGCAATCATCTTCATTTTATGCTTTGGGAATTTCAATATTTTTTTATCTTTTTACATCTTGTTACAATTAGCTTCAAATTCTGAATGCAAGCTTGACTACATACTGGTACAAAAATGCTCACAATGGAAAAAAAATGTCAATGAAATTGGCAACATTTCCTTGAAAGAATTCATATAAGCAGCTCTGCTTTTGATCAAGATCTCTCCTGCTTTGCTTCAAATAATCATTACGAAAGTTTAAAATTACAATCACCAAAAATGAAAAGTTTTGTTAACATTTGACCTGGAAAATGGAACCTGGCTTTATGAAAAATAACAAATAAATCCCATCACACATAAATCAGATGGAAAAGGGTGAATAATGATACCATCAAAATTGACTTTGATCCTTCATGCTTTAAATGCAACTTACGCTGCACACAAAACCTGTCTTGGGCCATCATATGACTGTCTTAAAGTACAAGGCCTCTCAAGACAGGTGAGTATTCCTAATGCAGGTTACGCAACACTAAAAGAGAGCATCAGAAACTCCCAAGACGACAGTGGCCTCAGAAAGCAACAAGTTATCGAGCTCACCATGTGTGACAGTACATGTACCGTCACTTATATCACCTCTGAGGACTCTCATGGTTCCTGCATTCTGGATCATCAGTTATTATTCACCTGATTTTATTTTCATGGTCTTTATGTGTCAGAGAAGTAGCACGAAAGTGAAATAAAGAAACACATAAACAAACAAATTACAAGGGTCAACAAAACTGATTTGAATTGGGCAAAATTAGATGGCATAACCTATGGGTTTACTAACACTGACCACAGCAGCTGTGAAAGTGTAGAATTCTGAAGCCATGTGGGCAACCGGGCAATGACAGCAACATGTGACAGGTTTGACAGCCTCCAGTCATTTTGAGTCCACATAAATGAACACCTCTGGAAGCTGAAAGCCTTTTCTCGGCCCCTGTTTTCTCACTGACTGAATACTACATGAACCTATATCTGCACTGAACAGTCTTCGTCAGTCCCACAGGCATTCAGCTTTGGGAGGTACAGTAGATATAAATGCATACTTAAGACAAAATTAATTGTGTAATATGTAAGATGCATTTTTAAAAAGCTCATTGTAATTCTTGTCATATGCGGAGAAAACTTTTTGACTGCCTTGGGTGGGGGATGAGGCAGCAATTGATCATCTTTTTTAATATTCTGTGAAAGTGTACAGACCCATTTAATCCCCTCCCACCTTGCTTACTGAAAGTACTAATTCAAAAATGATGAAAGTGTTGAACTATCCCTAAGTAAAAACATAGAAGCAGACGACAATTTACATCCTTTGTACTTGGGCAATTTTAGTGGGAAAGGGTTATAATGTATTCAGTTTGTCTAAGAAACATCTACAAAACTATTTAATTAAATTAACAATTTAAATTTTGTGAAATGATAAATTTCAAGTGAAATTAGCATATACACATCATGTATTGCTAAACCAACAATGCTTGTGGTAACTGACAGATTTATGTCTGTGCCTTGAAAACATGTTATGTTGTTTTTCCATATCATTTTAATTATTACAGATTTGTCCATTTCAAACAATGCTAAAATTTCAAAAGTAAATTTACATTTCAAAAAGGTAAAACTATCAGGGATAAGAAAAAGAGAGACAGAGAGATGCTTTTAGAACGCGTATGAAGTAAAATTTAAATTCAATTAGCCATACTTTCCTAAATATCATATGTAAATCAGAATTTTGTCTACAGTATAGTCTTGATTTTCTCTCTATTCACACACTATGTAGCTTCATGTGTTTATCATACATACACACACACACACACATTATATATACATGTATATACAATTTTTGAATGATGCACCATCTTTGCATGTGTACATCTAATTCTAAGGTAGCAATCTCACTGATGATCAAAAGGTCTGTTTTTTAATTATATATATATATATATATATATATATATATATATATATATATATATATATATATATATATATGCACATATATACATATACATATATAATGGAAAAGCAGACCTTCTATTAATCATCAGTGAAATTCCCACCTTAGAATTAGATGAACACATATAAATGGTGCATCATTCAAAAATCAAAGGTTATAATATCTGAAACTGACCTTTTTTATTCAATTATACTATAGTAAGGAGTTTGTAACTGGAGCAAAGTCTTTGTAAGTAAAATTGACAGTTGACCCGATACAAAATTAGCTAATTATCCCTTCCATAATCTTGAGAAATGGCCTATGAAAGAAATGATGATAATTCTACAGGATTTTCTTCATCGACACAGCCTAAATTTGTTTCACCTGATTCCCTGCAAATCCTAAGCTTCCGTTACTGGTAGCTGTCGGGTATAGTGGGTAGTTTTGCACATCAAATTTCAAATATTTTTGGTCTCTTTGGAGATTTTATTGACCAAAAATGACATACCTCTGCTCATTTGTCCTCCTGCCATATTGACGGGGTTTACCTGCCATGCCCTGATTGGCCAAATGAAATGTGACAAACACCTTGTTTGCACATGCCCTCTCTGTGTCAGTTTGACTTTCTTTGGTGTAGTTGCAAAAACAGATTTGGTCTTAGACATCTATGAAAATAGGCACAACTGACCAGCAGATTTTTGTCGGTAGAACAACTGACCACAGATTTTTGTAGGTAGAGCTTATCAGATTTAGTGACTTTTCTAAGAAACTACAAAGAACGACACAGATAGAGAATCAAACTACCCCCACCCCTCCCCCAAAACTAAAGTAAAGTCAAGTAAAGCATAGTACAGTTGCAGTACAGCACAGTCACAGTCATGGTCCAGAAACATAACGTAAACTAGCAGTAATGTAAAGTTAAAAGTAGACAAGAGTAGGGTAATCTGCAGTAAGATAACCATTTGCATTCATGTTCAATCAAATTTGACTCTTAAACATAACAAATAAATGTTTGGTGCACATATGAACATACACAAAGTCTATTTTGGACTGTTAGAGGTGTCATATATCCTTAACTCTTTAACCATCAAAAATGTGAATTTACATTAATGGTGAATATCTCTTACAATGGTTCACCATATTAAGGTGTGGTAGAAGATTATCATAAACAAGTAAAAACAAACAAAAAAATACTCTTTTTTTTTCTCAACAATGAAAACTAATGCATAAAAGATATGTTAAATTTATGCCAAACAGAAATCAACTTTGTTGCAATAAAAATGAGGTACACATACATCTACATGGATATAAGGAATATACCGTGATACTTTGGTATAAGGAAATTGGGAGTATACTGTGGTGTACAAACACTACAGTATACTGTGGAAAATGTTTACTGGAAATATACTGCAGTGTTTGGACACTGGATGTATACTCTGGTATACGGAAGTATACTGTGGTATATGAACACTGGAAGTATACTGTGGTATATGGACACAGAAGTATACTGTTGTATATGGGTACCAGAAGTATCATATGGAATATGGACACTGAAAGTATACTGTGGTATATGGATACTAGATGTATAATATGGAATATGACTATTGGAAGTATACTGTGGTATAATGTATATTTTTGCAGCAGTAAGTTTGCTCACTATAATGGAAGTGCCTGATTGATAGAGAGACCACCCATACTGAAACTGCTTCAGTAGAAAAGTTGGCTATGTTTACCTATGTATACATACATACATACATATATATATATATATATATATATATATATATATATATATTGGGTACGCGAATTCCTGTCAAGACCCGTCCTATAGTGCTCCTTTTACCAAATACATTTACACTGTTATAGATCTGAACTACCCAGTAAAGGTGTAAACTCTCATTATCAGTACAATCAATGGGTACAATAAACTTACAAACATAACTCAGCATCAGTCCACATAGCACTTGGTATTTCCTCAGTACTACAACAGATCACTAGTCAATATTTAACTGATGGAAAATGCAATACTTGCCTGGTTGCATAACTAAATATTCCTTCCATTTGAATTCCTCCAAGGACTCGAGCCCGAGTGCTCGTAGAGTTGTGAGATAAAACTTTGTGCGAGCAGCCACAAAGGGAACCAACTTCTGAGCCAGATCCAGCGGTAAATCCCATATCTTCAGAATAATTTTGCAAAGCATCTCATTCAGATGTGAATTTTACCAAATCTGCCTCACATTTTGCCAAAATGCACAATGGATTTTATGCTCAGGTGCCATTATAGTTGCACCACAACTCAGTGGTCTTCTTGCCATGTGTAGTACGCCGAGCGTCCTCATATTAAGAGAGTTGTTAGAGTAACGCGATTAAATCCATGCCGACATCGACGTTGCGGAAAAGGATCCATCAAGGTGCACGCTTGCCCCCCAGGTGTACACAACAATTGTCCAAACAGTACACAATGCGTCTCCTTTCACCAGACTCTGGTGGCAGGTCTTATATGGTCTTGTGCTGAGTGGATGCGTTAAGGAGCAGTCCTTGTCATATCAAGCAAATCTGACTTTCTTTTTTAACATGTTTATTGTCGCCAAAAGTTATGAAGCCCAGACAATTACAAATCAGGTCTGGCCAGCATAAGAGCCATTACTTTTTGTAATGTGAAGTTTATGATGAGATGTTTCACCGCTAACAGGCTTACATCCCTGTATGAAGAAATGAGCATAGTCCACCTCCCATACCAAAACATAAAACTACATACATGTGTGGATACAGCATTATGTGCCCATGGGTGCCAACTCCCTGAACTGACAGGTGCACATTTCATGACTTGGATTTTGGACTTGGGAACTTGACACCAGATATAGCCACCATATTTGACGAGACCCTTTGACATTTAGCAAGTTAGTAGGCCAATGAATCTAATGATGGTGACTTCAAAATCAACTTGAGAAAAGTGGCATCTTTCTTTTAAAATAAAAAAACAAGCCAAACACAGTTTCTTGTTTTGAATTCTTCTTATGATAATTGTATTTGTCAATGTAATAAATTCAGTGTTTTTTATTTGCAAACTGTCAAAGCTTTTCATTTTTGAAAGAACTCCAGATAAGGAGCTTAAGCCAACTGTCTAGAGTGTCTGGTATTTGTGAATTTTTTTGTTGTTACCTGAGGGGTAACCTTTGATATATTCTCAGATGAACTGATTTTTATTTTAAGCACGATCAACCATACGCAATACGAATCTCAAGTCATGCAAATGCCAACAATAAACACAATCACACAAGGTAAAAAGCATGAATTAACCCTTTTGCCTATGCATTACATAATACTTGTAACACATTTCCTAGGCACAGATTAGGTACTAGGAAATCAACCACTGTCAAGGTAAGTTTTTGATCTAAGCAATACTGTCCTGATCAGTGTCATCTGCAGTTCAATGTTTTTCAGGGAAAAAAGGATGAAGTAAATAAAACTTTGAAGACGACAACATCTGAAATTGATGTTTTTGGATGTGTTGAGTACCAAAGGGTCACATATATACATGAAAAGTTGCTTTCACAATGTAATAGTCTGCTGTTTTTCAGTAAGTTCAGTCCAGCTGATACTGTATACTTCTCCTGACATAAAAAAGTAATGGGATTTTTGTCCGCATGTCTTTCACTTATATACAGGATACTTAACAAGTTCTTTGGTTCAATTTAAGTACAACTTTGTACCAATTTCATAAGAGTTTGCAATCTTCTTTGTTGTCTGGAAGAAATTTGATGGTTGAAGTGTTGCAAACCTTCCAAAAATACTCCAACAATATTTCAAAGACCCAAGGGATTGGAGGCATAAAAGTCTATAGGTATACACAAAAATAATAACAAACGATTGAACTTTGACGGGCAATGACGGATCACTAACTGGTATGGATGTTATTTTAACGTCTGGATGATAATTAAGTACACAATAGACTCCCTTTAATGAGCAGGATTTAGAGTCTGAGAGAAAACAGACCATGCACCCTTGCTGGTATTGCTTTTAACAAATCAGAGGGTAATGAATTTATAGGGTTCACTGAAATTGGGGACAATGACTAAGTGCTTTTCTTTTTTTCAAATATTTTGATTCATGAACCAGAATAAATACTCTTAGCAGATTTTACACGGCCAAGAAAAAGGCAACCATTCTTAGTGCTGTTTGCTAGACTAGAAAATATCAACCGACGAAGTAAGTTTTCCTATATACATGGAACTTTACTTAGTAATATTGATTCTATCTTTTATATTTCAATCAAGATGTTAACCCAAGGCACAATATTCTACTACTCTAATGCAAATGGTTTTTCATTTATGACAGATAAAATCAGTGGGAAAAAAAATAGTAAAACAGAAGATGACACTTAACCACCAGCTTCATTACACTGGTGCCCAGTCTTTCTGTAATCCCACTTTTTTGCCTGCAGAAAAATTAATCATTTTTACAAATACTGCATAATTTTACAAAGTCTGCATTTTTCTGTAGAAACTGAAAAATGCAATACATGTATCAGCTATACATCAAAATGCCCAGATGAAGGGCTTGACAAGCCCCATTGTCCAGGACAAGAAAAATTTCTATAGCGCTAGTGAAAAACATAAAAATAAGTAACCAATAAATACATAATCAAACTATAAAGAGCTACTTGTCCAAAACTGTGCAAAAGATCCATAAGACAAGTGGTAAAAAAAAGTTCAAGTCTACCCTGTAGAGTTGTAAAAATACATAAAAACACCTTAGCAGTAAAAATATGCAGCCTGTTAGCAAAGTAGATCAAAGACATTTTAACGAAAGCCAAGTGGAAAATGATTGGAAACAATGATAAATATCTGTTTACAAATTAGACCACAAAATTTACCCCCCCCCCCCAAAAAAAAATGCAGAAGGCCAAAGAGTCTGTTGGGGATATGCATTAACTCTTTGCATAAGAGTTAACAGCTCAAGTTGAGGCATGATAAATATACAGTGGTGCCCCTCTTAACTCTCTCACTGCCAATTTCCAAAAAGTCAATATGCTTTGATTTAACATAATCTTACCAGATTTATATACTTTGTAACTGACCTATCATGACCCAAGTGCCAGGATGCCTAAGTGTTAAAGTATAAGAATGGTCCAGGTCAACAGCTTTCCTTGGCATGCTTTAGGCACATTGCACCTGGAGTACACCAAAAAAAGTTTTGACTTTGTCCCCTGCCTCATCAATCCCTTTTTTTTTTTTCCACCGGTGCTACACAGTACAGCGGCAGACAAGCGGAGAGCCACAGTATTAATATTATTAAAACTTGGCACTGAATGAGTAGTAAGGTCACCCAATTAAAGTGGTTTTACAAGGTGTAGCCTGTCCTGAGACGGAAAATAAAATGAAAATATACTTAATATTATACTTGCTGCATGGAGATGTTGCCTCTTGGCATGGCTGCTCATGAAGAGGGGATGGGGAGGAGAGTTTTATAAGAGGGTAAGCACTGTATTTTCTTTCTGCTATAGGCTCCACTTTTTATGGTGAACCCTGATTGGGGGGGGGGGGGGAGTGATACCCAGTACTGGACCCCAAGTTCCAACCAGCAAAACGCAGTCTGAAATATCAGCAGGTGGCCTTCCAGGCCTGGTAATGAATAGTTTGAACCTCCTCAACAATGTAGCCACAATAATCAGGTGGTCACACATGGCATGTGGTCCTCTTAGTGAATCTTTTGCATTATCTAATCCTTTAAAAGCAAACTACAAGAATCCTGGATTATGATGTAAGTAATGCTGAGATAAAAACATGTAGCCATTACTCTAGTGGAGAGTTTCATCCCTGCTTTGAACAATACAACCTCAAATTGCCAGGATGAGTCAGTCTTCCAGGACTTTTGTCCAGTGAAGGCTCTACATGCACCCTTACTCGGACCGAACAAAACCTTCCGAGGCTTGTACCTGGGATTAGAACTGAAGAATGTGCTGTTAATTCTATGCAACAGGGTTAAATTACTTGAAGTGCGCATACCTGGTATTTAAAACTCTTTGTTGTCACCATGAGGGAACTGCACATTGTAATACATGTATGTACAGTACTCAAGCTTATGCTCAGGGAATGATCAACATTGACATAAACACATTACAGCTGTCTACTGTTTCTGTTTAAAGATACTGATTTGAACACAACGTTGAAACATGTTTTTTTTTAGTTAATTCTATAACAAGGAGACTGGGCCAGTGACTTTCTGCAACAATGTGATACATGTAGTGATCTGTCGGACAAAAGTGGTGGGTCCACATGGCAAATAGTTTTACAGTTAAACCACCCTCTGGTCAAGGGACTTTATAACATAGAAATACATGAGACATTGAACCTGCTTTGCCAGTCACCGCAAAATGACTTCACGTAAAACATTTTTTATTGTGGAAAATTTCCATGAAATATATACTCGTAGTAAAGAAATAGGAGTCAGCTTTTAGATCACTGGATTTTTTTTCTTTTTCTTTGAGGAGGGAAGGCTTTAGTCTTGGTAAGGGTGTGCAGCTCCTGAGAGCATGCCCTTCATTACATGTACACAGCTTTCTCGCAGAAATAGTACCTTGATCAGTTACAGAATTTTTCTGCAAATAGTAAAAAAAAATTTAAATATCTGACAAAACTGCTCTGACAAGAAAATTTTGACTTGTTAGTGAAATTTTTACACAATTTTGCATCCTCTGAGGCAAAAAGTCCACCGTGTTAGGTAACATTCAACAGCTCTTTGTCAGGGAAAGCTGACTCAACAAAATGGTCTTCAAACCAATATCCACCTGCTGTGGTCACTAAAGGGAATGTGGACCCCTTCCCCAGCTATCCTAGGTGTAACAGTACACATAGCCATGTAGCAACGGGGTAAACACCATTTTCGTGAGAAGGAACAGATCCAATGTGACATATCGTAAACTTGTCAGATTAAGGGTGAAAACTTTAGATCAACACCAAGCAAAGAGTCATGTTGACAATTTCAAAATACTTTGTTACTAAATTGTCTGCAATTAAAGACATGGAGATACATATCTGATATTATTTTAATATATAGGATCTCTTTATCAGTAATGAAAGACCACTTGCCATTATGTGTTTAAGGGATTACGACTGCCAGTGAGGGGTCGGTGCCAGTACCCTAACCCTGAGGGTGTTGTGACGGAAGTTGGGTCAGGGTTCAGGGAATAAACCTGGTGCTGAAGATCTTAATCACTTTTCTATTATGATGGATCTCTGAGTAGGACTATTTTATACAAATAAATGCAGACAGTGCACACATGATGACTTTAGATTCCAATTCCTTGTAAAAAGACATTTCATTCAAGTCCCAGCAAGCTATGTATTTCCAAAGAAAAAAGAGAGCTGTTGACGGCAGTCTCTTGACCCGGGACCAGAGGGGTGAATTAGAGGGAACCAGACTACAGTCTACATGCATGTCAACTAAGTAAAACCATGCTAGTTCTCATTATCTAATTTATCAGACAAATCTCATAGATGGAAAATATTATCATCTTCAATACCCGAGACTTCCATACACAATGTGCAGAAATAAAAATAATGAAAGAGCGCTTTATCTGGCAGATGTTTTACCTGTCACTTCGTTGCACAGCTGAGAAAGAAATGCTTATGGCAGAGAAATACTGCTAGAAGTTTATCTGTGAGGCAGCTATTAAATGCATCGAACAAATTAACTACTTCCTTTTCGGAAGGTCTAACAATTAAAAATATGACCAAAGCTTGTGTACTTAGCTGCACGTTTGGTTAATTCTCTGCCACTGCTTGGATCATGGTATTATCACTGACAACTAATATTCCCATCCTAGATTGCATGACAAAAAGGATATGCTTTCACTCAATTTTGTAATCCATGATCCGCAATCATCAATGCAATACAGAAACGTGTCCACATGTTCCACTAAACCAGCAAGGACTCCAGCCACATACACAACATGTGTGCTTAAATACCACGAAATACATACATATTTCAGCACAGCTTGTGACACATGAAGCGTAACATGCTATGAAAGTAGATGTGAACATGTACCTTCCCACTAACACTGTGGGAGCCAGCAATGAACAGACAACTGCAACACACACCATGTGCTGCCTACTGTTGTAGCTATTTTGCCAATTGGCCTCCACCCCCTCCCCACAATTAAGTTCCCAGACTTGATGACCAGATTAACCCCTTTCGTACTGGATCAACATTTCATCATGTTAAATGTCTTGTGTTTACTTTTCCTCATGGTAATTTTGATATAATTCAACAACTTCACATATAGTTACATGTACATGTAATTCAGATTGTACATTAATCTTGATACAAGTAATACGAATCTGAAGTTCGCAACTTTTTTGCTTCATATTTTTGGTAATACAATCCAAACACATCATGACAAAAATTGTAGACTCGTGCTTTTAAATTTCAGTGTGATAAGAGTGAAAGTGTATTCACAGTATAGCCACAGGCTCAAGTCAGGACCTTTTAATTACATACATGTGACCATACACATGTAATTACCATACTCATCCCAATAAAAGGGCTCCGTTAACTCTTGTGATAGCTTCCATGTTTTCAGTGCATCATGGAACACAAATTAATGTAAAATGTTCAACATTTTGACCACAATTTCAATGTTGTAATACATGAAGGTAGAATGTTTAAAATGTATCCCTCCGTAATCTTGATAATGGGGCTCATTTTACTTAAAATGTTTGCAAGCTGTGAGGGCACTCATTGAGGGAGTACGGCATACTTCATTTGCACAATATGCCACCCTCTTTTGCCAGGTTGCAGACAATCGCTGAAACAAATCGGCGTATCCTAGAGCAGGCAGGTGGTGTCTGCATGCGTTAACACTTTAGGCCTCAATATATATATCCCAAACAGTGCTCTCTGCAGCTTTTTAAAAAGGCATCAACTTTGATCTGAAAGGGTACTTTTTAAAAGGGGATGGTAACAAAAAAAGAGCACCTGAAAGTGGCAACTCAGAAGTAATTACATATTTTCAATGCAAAAAAAGTCATATTTACCTACTTCGAAGTTTATTACAAGTCTTGGGTGTATAGACCTGCAGCTTTATTTTGTTCATTCTCATAATATACATGTATATTTTCTATTTCCTGTGCCAATAGGAGACCAGTATCCCAAATATGATATGGACATTTGGAAAAAAAAAAAAAGGCAGGGAGCAAGAAAAAGGGAAGAGAACAAATGAAAAGGGCAGGGAAATCTCCCTTTTATTTTGTGTGGCAGAGAACACTGTATTCCACAATCCAGGTTTCTGACCTTTTCTTATTTGCCCAATGTAGCAAGTTGCTTCATGGGTAAGCAAGATTCAGCTGCAGATGAAAGTTGATCAATGCACAGAAAAACTGCACGTAAGACCCGCATGCATGTTTACTGGCTGTAATTTGTGACTCTTCTGTGAACCATAAAATCAGAGTCAATGAATTTGGACAAAAGTTAATGTAAATCACAATTCATCATCAATGAGGCTAAACAGGCTTAATGGTTCAGACAATCTTGATCCTTCTCCATGCAGGAGCATCTAATAAAGCCACTGGACAGCCTCTTATTGTTGCAGTAAGCCCTGGCAGCCAATATGTCCCATCACTATTCACCATGCTACCCTTCTGTGTGTTCAATATTGTACTGTGGTAATGGGGAAGTCTACCAAATGATAAATTTTGGCATAAAAGACAATAACGTCTGCGTTCATGCCTTTTTTACCAAAATCTAATTTAACCTGTGATTCAGATAACAATTCTCCAAGACAAGATATGGTACAATGTAAAAAGCACAGCTTAATCTCTGAATGAAAATTCATTGTAAGCCCTGTTAGGGACTTTTGTCTTCATGGTGCCTCTGTTTCAGCAACAGAAGAGGGTATAGGGAAACTATGCCAACAATTCATGCATTTGGTCTACCAGAATAATGAGGTTAACCTTCTGCTACCACCAGCAATTTTACCACCGTAGCTATTGTGGATAAGACTATGTTAACTCATTAAGAGCCACATTAATTTTTGTTGACATTCATTGTCTCTGCCAAATTAGTTTTCTACAAATACAATTGGCATTCCCAGGAAAAACATAATGCTGAAAGAAACAGCGTACAACTTTGGCTTATGATTGACAAAATGTTGTGGTATTTTTTAGTTGATGTCTTTCTGCCACATAAAAATATTAGATTCAATTAAACTGAGAGAAAATGTACCTTGCATGATTTTTTTATTTTTTTTTATAATTTTTTAGCACTTTCATGGTTGATAATTCGCAAAACAATGTAAAAACAGGGTAAAATTGCACTCATCTCTGCCCTCTGTGGGACTGGATCACTCCTGGTGAACACCACATGTTTGGGATCATTGGAAAGTTCAGAACTTCATCTATATCAGTAAAATGCTTTCTCATTGGCGGAATGTGATAGCTATGCAGTTAATTTATGCCAAACATCACAGTTTCAAAGGTTAGAGATTTTATTCAGTTCAGATGATCCTTTCTATTGGCTGATGGTGATGTAGTCAGATCATCATGTGATCAGAGCCTCCAAGCTACCCTACGCTAAAAGTGGGGGATCTCCCTCCTGCAGGAACTGAAAAGTGGGAGGGCAAGCACCGAAGGAGTGAAGCGTAGCTCGGGGATCTGGGGGCATGCTCCCCCAGGAAAAATTTGAAATTTGCACCTTCATTTTCTGCATTTTGAGCCATTTTAGGCACCATCATAGACATATTCTGCACATACATAGTACAACACAGCAAAACAGTGCAACTTGAATTACAGCCACCAATGGAATAATGCTTTGGTTTTTTAATTTACAAAAAGTAGGAGACATTTTATAAAAGACAGGAGAGCGGGAGACTTTGCAAAAAAGTAAAAAAAAAAAAAAAGGAGAAGGAGATCTGCCACGATGGGAGACTTGGAGGCTCTGTATCACCTATTTGAATAATAAGTGCTGAAGATTAGTCACATGGACCAATAGGAGCATGAAGATTGCCCAGACCATCACTTCCTTCTTGGACGTCACGCCAGGTCTCAGGTCTCAACAACATTTCGTTGATGAAAGCATGGATGCCGGGCATGATAAAAACGACAAATGTGGCTCTTTTGATGCTGTTAAAGTATAAAAACTTTGATATTTTCCAGCTGATATTTTCACAGGATTAGGACTCCGTTCTTCTGAAGCTTTCTGTCATGATTGCAAGACATACAAAAGGATATTTACTGTACATTTGGTACCGATGAAGGCAAAGTCTTGTCCCTGGACTCTATTTGCACATGGAAGCACAGGGCCAGAATTTAGGCCAGAATCCGAGAATCCATTCTTGTGAACTTGTCTTTCTTTAAAAAGAAAACTAATTGACAAAAATCTGAAAAGATTCTCACAAAATTTTGCAAAATTCTGGCTCTGAAGCATTGAGGCATTTCATAGCCTAACAATATGATATTCTGAGAATGCTTACTCTTACTCTCCCCCCCCCCCCCCTATTTAGTAGGAGTCTCTCAGGAGGGGACAAAGAGACTCAACAGGTATACATTGCAAATGTAACCATGACAACAATTAACCATTGGTCGTACTGGCTATCACTTGCTGGAAACGTCACATTGGGAGCATTGACCCCTCCCAGCTCACACCTGTATATTGAAATGTTGCTCCTTCTATCTATCTTTGTTTGTTTGTTTGCTTGCTTGTTTGTTTATTTACCTTGGGTAGCCTTTTCCAGGCAATGCCCTGTTCTCCCAAGGGGCCCAGCATACATCTAGATATATACTAAGTGAAAACAAAATAATTTCTACAATGAGACTAAGTAGATAAACGTTAAATACATGTATGAACAATTATACCAAAAAATTATCACAAACATTGCATACACATGTACAAAATATCAAGTTCAATTACTTCGACATACTTGCCAGACAGTCCTGGTGAGAAAAGCTTCCTAGAGTTGAACAATTTTTAGCACTCTGTACACAGTACATCTGTGGAGAGGTTCTATTGACTTGCATTGTTGCATGTGGGTGTATACTGGTCACTTAAAGAGTAAACACTTCCCCGGACATCTGCACACAACCTTCAAACATCATTCATAAACTAAATTAATACTTAGCTGCCTACCTTTCCCCACACAGTCATCTGACAATATGTGTTCAGAAGGAATTTGAGACACAAGCAAACTTGAGCGCAAAGGGATTCCCCAAGACTAAAGTAAACATTGTAGCCCAAATGCCAGGAAGTTTTCAGCATCTTCATTGCGCCAACCATGCCTTGGTTGAAACCAGTATATTGGTATAGATGACAGGTGTATGTAAACATATAAAGAATGTATGAAGTGGCAATTACTGACATTGTTAGAAACAGTGACTAGTAATGTGGATCCCTGCCCCTGATAGATATTGTTATAAACAGTGACTAGTAATGTGGATTCCTGCCCCTGACATATATCTGCCCCGACATATATATTGTCATAAACAGTGACTAGTAATGTGGATCCCTGCCCCCCCGACATATGTTGTCATAAACAGTGACTAATAATGTGGATCCCTGCCCCCGACCTATATTGTCCTAAACAGTGACTAGTAATGTGGATCCCTGCCCTCAACCCAGGGACCACTTGGGAAAGGGGGTGGACAAGTGGGATACATGTACCAAAACTCATCCAATATACTCATCCAATGCCATTCCCAACAAAAGATGTGCAGGTGTGAGGTATCATAACATTTCCCAGTTAAAATTTATAAAAAGATCCTTTCATTGAAGTAACAGCTTGCCTATACTTCTTAAAGAAAAAAATGGTCTGGGTTGACAGGTTTTATTGGCAAATGATTTCAAAGCATGCCGAGAAAAGCTGTCAACTCACATGATCAAGGGATCACTCTGGCAGTCTGCCAAAGAGGCAAATGTTACTATTAGGTGGCCACAAATATATGGCACCAGACATTTTTACCTCTTGGAAGAGGTTATATGTACTGGAGCATAAAATTGTTCTGAAAAGGCTGAGGAGATCACACTATGATTTGACTAATTAATACTGAAGAACAAAATACCATGAAATTGAAACCATATCTGCTCTAAATGAAAACAAAAACACTACCCCCCCCCCTCAAAAAAAAAGAAACACACAAAAAACAAGAAAAATCAAAAGAAAAACAAAAACAAAAACAAAACCAAAAGACAGTGCTCAATGCACATCAAAAGAGGACCACTTGGCAGTATACGTCCCTGCTGTTGCAGTGTTAAGTGTATTACGAGCACAGTGGTGTACCAGTAGTGTCAACATAGACATGATTCAGTCACCCACAAGGCTCTTATCACCCTCCTACCCCACACTGTGTATGATGACCACATGGCATTTCAGGAGTAACCCCCGGTCATACCCTGGTATGAAAAGGATATTTTTGACACAGCGGACCTGCTAGAGTACATATGTTGTTCAATGCTCATTAATTTCTAACAGTGTAAAGGTTAAACAATGATACTAGTCCGAGGGGCTTGGCTTTCAAGTTGGTCTGCAGTAGATTTCTTTAAGTACATATATGTACACTGTATTATACCACACACACATACATCCATCTTGGTAATAATTCAGTTCCATTTCAAGAGTTGGGTTTACTCATTGATTTATCTGAATGCCCTAAAACAAATATTTTACAAAATCAATACTGGTTCTCACTCAGAAAGGCAAACATATAATATAAATGCACATGTGTTGAATGCTATACTGATATATGTGTACTTGCATTTAATATTGGTCCAGATAAAGGCACATAAAGCAGAAATACACAAAAGCAGGTCAGGTGGCCACTTTTCTTCCCAGGTATTTGGACAAAAGGAGGTCTGTATAAATCCTGTTAACTATTATATTTTGGTCATGCTAGATGTTGACAAATAAAATCAACTTTGACTATTTCCTGTATTTTTTAATATAAAGGTTTATCTTTTTAACATTTCCTTCATGTCATCAGTAAACACAGTGCCCAGACCCTTATGAAGATATATGTCTCCCTATGATTTGTGAGAAATATCGTGACAGGTTAGAGACCACCCACCACTTGGTAATCTTGTGCTTGCTTTCATGCAGTGCTCACTGGGTAAAATTTCACTCATCAGCTGTTCATTCAGCATGGGTTCATTTGCTTCATACATTTCATCATTAAGTTTACTCTAAACCTCATCCGCAACTCACCTGATATGATTTTGTCAAATCTGTCTATACCTTGACAATGATTACGAGGTGTTAAGATAGGCTTTCCCATACACACATACACTGACTCGGTACAAAACTGTGGATAATCTCCACAGTTCTAGGACAAAATGCACACAGGTATACAGGTGTACATGGTGTATGCTTTGAGCCATGTTCAGAAAAGCAGAGAATAGCCATGACATGTCCTTGCAGCAGACATTCTGGTACAATTATGAAGACTTATTATATACATTTTATGGAGCACAATTTTTATGCCAAAAATATACAGATAAATCTCTTTCTACACACAACCTGGGGAGGGGGGGGGGGAGTGGGCAAGTAGGGCTTGCCATCCATACTTCCATACTTCAAAAGGAAGAATGCCCTCTGTTGGAACCTTTTTTCGTGATAAAAAAGTTGCAGAAAAAGGTAACTTGTTTTTAAGTTATACACATGCATACAAGCTTTTAAGAACTTTGATATTTTTGCAAGATCTCATTAAGGTCTGGGCAGAGCCATTTCAGGGGCCATATGTCACAGACAACCATGTACTTGATGGGATAAACATGTCCTGCTCCCGCCATGTGGCATTGCTCTGACCATATCTCCATCCATTAGAGATACAGATAGTGTTAACAGATTTCCGTCACAAAAGTAAAGTGTTTGAAAGGAACATGCAGTGTCCGTTATGGTTGATGGTTATTATAAAGGTAAAAACAAGAAACACCAATTACCCCCCCCCCCCCAATTTTTCTAAGTTGAACCCAACCCACGGGAGACCTTGCATGGTATTCTGGGTCTGACCCATTAATTTGTTGTGTACAGTAATACCACTTAAAAAGAGTAATTTCAAAAGTGGTCAGCTTCATCCATTTTATTAACCATTTCCCCCTTTGAATTAAGACTGAATCAGTAGCTTTCCTTGACATTAAGCACCCAACCCATGCCAAGGAAAGCCGTTGACCTGGGTCACATAATGTTGATAGGTCTCAGCTACAATTCTCAATCAAACCGTTTTTTATTACAGTTGAAATGAGTAGAAAACACTGTAGCCATTGACATTTGACCACCAGCTAGTTTTGGTCAGCTTAAGGCAGAAAAAGTAAAATGTTGCCTTTTCTCAAAATACACATACTTTCAATAAAAAATTCAGGGAAGACTTGTCCAGTTAATGCGCCAACAGTCAACAACAGCTTTCCTTGGCACATTCTGGGTGAACCAAGGAAAGCTGTTGACTCAGTCCAATAACATGACCCTTAAAGTTATATTAAACATAACTAACCTGATGTAAAATCATCTGCTTAAATGTTTGCTGCACACTATCTCGTACCCAAAAAAATAAAATAAATAAAAAAAAATAAATGAAAGAATGAAAATCGGAGATCCAACCCATGAGGTAATTATGCCCCACTGGTCCATCATCTTTACTCAGCAAAAGTTAGATGTAGCTCAAGTTCACAGCCCCTCACAATGAAAGCTGTTGACTAAAGTTGTTATCTAAGAGAGGATCTGGTTTTCATGAACTGTGGTACATGAACCATGTCTGACCTAGTGATACCAGCTGCTAAGAACAGTGAAACCTGTTTTGAGAGACCACTGTGAGGAAAGACTGCTTGCTTTCTAGACCATGTTTATCCTGTCCCTTTTGCCATCTTTCTCATGTTACTGTACCTCTATTGAGAGACCACCTGCCTTATGTGACCACTTTTTGGCCTGTCCTAGGGGTGGTCTCTTGAAGCAGGTTTTATGGCACTGTCAATTGCACCTGTTCTAAAGAGCACCTCTCATGAAAGAACACATCACTTTTTAGGACCACCTTTCCATGACACTGGACTCATTTCTGTGTTAATTTCATTTTCGTCTGGCAGTAAGGGTGGTCTTAAATAGCAGGTAATACTGTACAAGCTTTAAAATACAATGAAAACTTATTACAGAAACAGACTGTCATATTATGCAAGGATGGTCTTAAATATTAGGTACTGCTTGATAGTTTTAACCCTTAAAGTGCTAATCACGGATATAGTCGATTTCTCGTTACGGTTAAACATATAACGGTTAAAAGATTCAAATTCCTCATGAAGGGACCTTTCATTCAAATACCAGCAAGCTTAGTCTAAAGCAAAAAGTAGTCTTAGTCAACAGCTTTCCTTGGGGCACTTTGCGCGCATTGTGCACAAAGTGCCCCAAGGAGAGCTGTTGACTCAATCTTAAATTAGCACTTTAAGGGTTAAAACACATGGCAAATAAGAGAAATAGACTCTGATGTCATGAAAGGTTTCTTTACAGACATGCAATCTCTCCTGACAAAAGGTCTTTGGAGCATATTATTTTCTCTTGGTCTAAAATAAAGTTTAGACAGGGGATGAAAAATGACTAACTTCTTGCATTAAACTTTCATAAACATGATAGACCCCAAATATTCATATTCCTATGCCTTGCACTTTTTTTTGTCAATACTGACACTAACAATGCATTCAGATTTTATATGGATATGAACTGTTGGACTTTTCACAGCTGGTGTTGCTAGAAACATGTACAGTGACGAGTCAGTGTAGCCTAAGTATCACATGTTGTGTCAAAAGAAGACACCCACACCTGCAGCTAGTGATGTTCTACTACCATGTATTACATATATGAGCATATTGGCAAAGTTTATGTTAACAGGAAAACTACCGGTCAAAATAATTTCCAGCTGTTGCAATTTGGCTACCGCAATGCACCATATTCCTCCAAATGAACACCCATGCTCTAATAAGTTCCCCCACCTACGTGTTTTTTGGGGTTTTTTTTGGCCTCATTGAACTTTTGGGGACCAGAGCCCATGCAGGCTAAATCCTGCTATGATGTATGTATTCTTACTTTTGGTTGAGATTTTTGTGCCACAGGCCCTGTGGTAATATTCCTATCTAATTTTCCATTAGAATAGATGCTAGTGCCACAAGTCCATTTCATAAATATTAAACACAGTGAAACTGTCAATTGCGGACACCATTGGGATATAGTATGACCAAAAGGGATCACATTGTAATTCTTCAGTTGAGTAGGGTTATCACAGTTAGTCAATCAAAAAAAAAAAAAAACCTTACTTGATGAATCATAAATGCAAATTTTTGGGGGTAATAAATTGGTATATTAAAACCTCATGTCAGTTTTTACTATGATGAATGAAAGGGGTAATTATCATGTATATGTATATGTTTACATGTACATAGAATGCACATTCATCTAATGCAAGATTTTATTTGGTAATATTTTAAACACTCAGGGCACACACTGCCATAGACCTGCCACGGGTCCAGATTGTCTTATTTAAGTTGTTCATTTATTTTTTACAAGTCAGGTTTTATCTTTCTTTTTTAAGATTTATTGTTGAAAATATGTTTATTTATTTGCAAGTCTTATTTTACTTTCTGAAATAAGTTCAGTGCAGTCTGATCATGCACTGCCCAATTAAATGATCACAAATAGATTGCTCCCCCAATCAGATCTACTGCAGCCAGTGACAACATGTACTACCCTGGTGGGAAAAAAAAAATGATCAGGGCTCATCTGGATAAATGCCATCTACTGGCCAAAGGAGGAGCCACCCTCAGGACTGACAGATTTGCAGTGGTAAATTAAGTAAATTCTATGACCAAGCCAGGTCTATTACTAGCAAAAACAAAAAACATGGTACTTCTTCCGCTTTAGCTAACTGAAATGTGGCTTATGGAAAGTGGGGGGAAAAAAAAGCCACTAGATTTCATTCCAGTCACAAAAACAAGACAAAGCTAAAAAAATCTGGCTCATGTCACCTAAACAACACAATTTTGTATACATGTAATTATGGGTTTCTTTTTTGCTCAACGACAACTCTATAACTTATGTACATTTAATGATATTTCAAATGCAAATTCAGCTCATTTAGTCAAACTTGTGTTTAATGTAATACAACTTTAAATACACTATGTCCCGCTAACCCCATATTGCTGGTTTTTAATTCAACAGAGATGCCTCCAAATGATGAGAATCCAAAGCAGACAAATAACAGGGACACGAAACATGTGGATGGTCCATCTACATGAGCTATAGGAATGTTCTAATAACAAATTCAAGGTTATGTCCCTTCCGTCTGTCATGGGCACTAAGGTTTAGCGTCCTGTCGGCAAGCAATAAGCCCTTTCATTGTGGTATTCCCCCAGACTACCACAGGCAAAAGATTGACATGCATTATGGTACAACTTGCCTTCTCTAAAAATAGTCAGTTACTATGGCTTACAGAGGTGAAGAGATACATTGAAGCAAACTTATGTAAAGAGGTCACCATGGCACCATGTCTAAGATTTTCTGGAGATTTTTTATGATATGTACTTACATTATCCAGCATGAGCCACTCATGATTTTTACCAGGAGATGAGCTCTTTCATAAAAACAACAGTTATTCATGCAGGACCATGTAATATCCTCTACGTTTGCAAGAATACATATGTACAGCTTGAATGAAAAAGGGGATTATTTCACTAAAAGCTTAGCATGACCATGAAACTAAGTGTATATACATGTGTGTGTGTGTTTAAAAAATACACTTTCAGAGTGACATAGAGCTTGTGCAGACACCTGTTGATAAAACCTTGAACTAAAATAATTCAATGCAGCACATTGATGTCAGAAATGCCAAATTTCGTTCTTTCTTTCTTTCTTTCTTTCCGACCAGATTTATCCAGAGTTTTTCTCGGACCCTATTACTCCTAAAACCACGAAACTTGCCATGGTGACTGACCTACCAATGAAATTTGGCACCTGGTTTAGAACAGTCACCATGTTTAAAATTATGGAAATGACCGGCAATTATAATTTTAAAAGCTCCATATCTTCCAAACTATTGCAGATAGACACAAAATTTCAATGTAAATGTATAGGTTTGTGCCACGCCAATACAATGAACAGTAAATGAAAGTTGTGGAATTTCAAATAATGCTAATTTGGGGCACTGCAATTTTTTTTAAAAAGTTGAATATCTCCAAAACTATTATAGATAGAGTAACCATTTCAACTTCAAATTATAGGTTTGTGGCAAAGCCCCATCCAATGAACTATGAACAAAAGTTGTAGGATTTCAATTTATGCAGATTAGGTGAATATTCAAAATTAAAATCTTGAATAGCTTGAAAATATTACAGATAGAGGTGTCATTCGAACATTAATTTAAAGGTTCAAAACATAGCTGAATCCAATGAATCATAAACCATACATAAAATTCTAATTTATGCAAATAACATTGAACCATAAACCATAGATAAAATTCTAATTTATGCAAATAACATGAATACACAAAATTTAAATCTTTTTGAATAACTTCAAAACTATTATAGAAAGACGTGCCATCCTTACTTCAATTTAAAGGTTTGTAACATACATGCATCCAAAGAAACAAAAATGTAAAATGCTAATTTATGCAAATTAGGCGAATACACAAAATTAAAATCTTAAACAACTCCAAAACTATTGTACATAGAGGTGCCATTCCAACTTCAATTTGTAGGTTTGTGACATAGCCGCACCTAATGAACCCTGAGCCAAAATTGCAGATTTGTAATTTATGCAAATTAAGTGAATTCACAAAATTAAAATCTTGAATAGCTTCAAAGCTATCATAGAAGTGCCATTTCAACTTCACTTTATATGTTTGTGACAAAGGTGCATCCAATGAACCATGAACCAAAGTCCTAGGATTTTAATTTATGCCAATAAGGTGAAGACACAAAATCTAAATCTTGAATAATTTCAAACTCTAATTCATAGAGGTACCACTGCAACTTCAATTTGTAGGTTTGGGACATAGGTGCATCCAATGAACAATGAACCCTAGTTGTAGGCTTTTAATCTATGCACATTATGCAATACACAAAATTAAAATCTTGAATACCTTCAAATTGCTATAGATAGTGTGTCATTCAAACTTCAGTTTATAAGTTTGTGATATAGCCACATCCAATAAACTAAGAATAAAAGTTGTAACATTCTAATTTATACAAATTAGACCAATACACAAAATGTAGATTATGTTGAAAAATGGCGAAGTGCAGCATTTCAAACTGTTCAGAATTTGAAGGCACCCAGACAGATTTGTTGTGAAGTGTATATTCTTTTCTAGTTTCGAATACATTTCAATACCCATTACATTTCCATATTAATTTCTGCTCTTGTCCTTTATATGTACATGTATTTGCAATGGCAGACAATTCATTGTGCTTCTTCCGGTGTGCATATGGTGTAAATTTATATCAGTTGAAAGGAGTGTTTTAACTGATTCCATACCATGGTGACTTGCCAGGCAGTGCCAGAACCACTGACGTAAGACTATAGGTTTGTTGATACTTGAACGAAAGCTATTTTCACGAAGAATTTAAATATGCAATTGTCATATCTAGGTAAATATATGGAAAAATCAGGGACTGGTATGGAATGAGTTAAGCTCACATCCAACATATTGAAGATATACATGAGCAAACTTTTGCATGCTGCCTATCTACATCATTCCACGTGAATTTTTTGGTGGTGTTTCAAATAAGTATTGGCAGGAATTGATGATATTAGTGCATTCCTTTATTATGTTGTAGGACACTTGCATGTATCAAGGTGGATATCCACCTCAATATTTAATGCATTAGTTTCACTGTGTGAGTGTGCAAGCTGGCCAGGATCCTCCAACAACACAGCCTATGACTTGTGCCTGTTTTTTGTAGAAATAAAATGAATCTGTTGTCTCAACTCACCAGTCAAGCCAAGTTCCTCCTTCCAGAGCTCTATACGTGATGGCGAAGGTCTCGCCTGCTCCCCGACCAGCCGTGGACTGAAAGTCATCGGTGTCTTGAACACTGGCTTGTGAGGTCCCTGCTGAAAAAGAGAAATTTATCATCTGATTACCATTTTAAGACATGATGCCTTTTCCTTACAAAAAAAAGGGGGAAAAAGTCTTTTTGATGCTTGAATGTCTTGGTCTTGCAAAAGCTGCTCCTTTTTGTAAAATACAGATTAGATAACATATTTCTCATTAATATAGGCAAACTTATTCATGTATAGTACTGTAAATTCCTTTAATTCTGCTGATGGCACAATACCGTGAAAATACAAACACAGTGAAATAGCATTTTAACATTTTTTGAATAGGAATAATGTCCAAAACAGTGAAATTAAAGCTACAGTGACACGTCAATAATACAAAACACTGTGTAAATTTATACACGCCACAAAAAAAAAGCAATTTACAGTATTTGTTCATTAAAAATACAAACACTATCATTCACACAGAAGCCTATTAGGACTGCCAAAAAAAAAAAAAAAGAATAAAACTCGAAATTTCAAGCTTTATACTCCAAATTTTGACTTTTATATCTCGAAATGGCAAGTTTTTTTCTCAAAGTTTTTACCTTTTTCTCAAAATTTTAGAACAAAATGTCAAAATTTCAAGAAAAAAGTCAAAATTGCAACTTTTATTTCTAAATTTTGGCTTTGAAAAGTCAAATTTTGACTTTTAGAAAGTCAAAGCTTTAAGAAAAATCCAAAAATTATGAGATATAAAAGTCCAAATTTCGAGTTATACATATATATATATATATACATATATATATATACATATATATATATATATACATATATACATACATACATACATACATACATATATATATATATATATATATATATATATATATATATATATATATATATATATATATATATATATATATATATACATACATATATATATATATTGGTCCTTATAGGCTTCCACACATTCAGGTCTTAATTAGAAAAAAAAAAAAAGAGAAAACTAAGGCAATAATCAGCAACCTAATACAAGCTGCTTAAGCAAAATGCCTGACATTACTGCCCAAGCATTTTCACAAAAGTTCTATAAATTGAACTTTTTTTTGGCAGCAATTAAAAACAAGACATAGATACCTCAACACACATGATATATGGAAACAGTCATAATGGTAGATGTATAATAGCTAAAGTTTTCCCTAGATATCAGTCACAAACACTTAATGAGTGGCCCTTTTTGTAACCACACCATTTGGCCATCATAGTTCTGCATCATTTATGTCTTGTGCTGGCCCTGCAATGTACTTATGTCTAAAATAACAGTATATGTAAGTGAACATCTGCTAAAATATTAAAGTGTTTTCTCACGTACACATGTATTGTCTGGAATAACCAATTGCTGTACATGTTTGAGGACCAGTTGATATGTTATTTACAGCTGGCATTAACCACACATGCCATTTCAGACATATTTTATTGCAAAAACTGTGAATTTTTGTTAACACACTAAGTAAAATGAAACATGTGCCATATTTCATGGTCAAGTCCTATGAAGCAATTTGTATTTATAATCTTTATGAAATATGCTATAAACCCTTTCTGGAAACTAACAAATTTGCGATGTCAATAATGCGATCAGTTTGGTGCTTGTATTACAATATAAAGTTAAGTTCCCACAAACTCAGTAGAATGTCAGAACTTGAGTGGATTTAAACATCTGTGAGGAGATTCACTGCAGGATGGAAATAATTTCCTGTACATGTACATTGAAATACACCTGGCCCCACAGTTCTATATATATGATGTCATTAATAAATGAATTAATTATGGTTGGCATGCATCAGGGTGGCAGGAGTGATTTTAATGGCTGAGGCGGACTCTCTGTGTACAGTGTAGTATGGTGCATATACAGTAAAACCTCCACAACCGAACACCTCTCACTTCTGAACACTTTTTTTTTTCAGTCCCAAATGTTTACATGTTATTTAATAGGCACCTGGGTGTTCCTGGATGTTCATAACCTCTCACTATTGAACACTTCTCGCTTCTGAACAGCAAACACATTTTTTCAGTCCCAAAGCCACAAATGAATCTCCCACTATGTAACATGTAACTAACTTTGGTTAGTATCTCTGCTGATCAATGAGCTATCAAAACCAACAGCCCATTGAGTAAGCTAAGCACGCAATTGAGAACCCTGAATGCTGGAATTGTCTCCAAATACAAAGGAAACTGTATCATTTTCACAGCATTTTTGTGCATGTGTGATATTCCACTCTTGAGTGTATGTGATCTTACCAACAGTTACACATTGTCTTAGTTGACATGTTTAAGTGAAACTGGTTGTGAATGAACTAATTTGATGTTTTGATAGCAAGAAGTGGGACAGTACAGATGTAATTTGTGTTATAAGCATGCATCATGTGCATGTAGTGTCACTTGTGTGAAGAAAGAATGGATAGTTTTGCTGAAATGGCTAAACACACATATAATATGTCAAGTTTATAATCCAGCAGCTGAACACCCAGTCCCTAGGCCAATCATATTGGTGTGACGGTTCTGGTGAAGAAATCGAAAATGGCAAAACACGTTTTAAATTGCAGCACCACCTGCAGAACAAATTAAGAACTAGGAGTCCCTAGCAGAGTTCCTGTGTGATATCAAAGCAATTGCATGAGCTGTTTCGGAGAAGAATATTTTTTAAGATTTGCCCCCCCAAAAAGAACAAAAAATGCATAAAAAATTTAAAAATCAATGGAGCATGTCCAATTGAAACAAAATGGTAGAGACCCACATAAGGTAAATTCCCACCAAGTTTGAGGTGAATCTAGCCAGTGGTTTTGGAGTAGTTGAAAACGTAAATTGGGGAGAGTGACAGACGACAGACGACGGAGGCCTAACTAGCACATAAGCTCAGCTGACCGACAAGTCAGCTGAGCTAATTACAGCATCCCCATCTCATTTGCAAAGTTGGTGGAGGTCCGGCTGGCAAATATTTGTGTATAATATCAAAGCATTCGATCCCAGATGCTTGGGACCCTGTTTACAATTGGACAAAAGTTTCTTAAACTGAAAATAAAAACACTCACAAGCAAAAGCGTGGGAGCTACCTACATGATTATGGCCAAAGAGCCCAACTGTCTAGGTACTACTGTTTCAAATATTGCTTAAATGCACATGCCAGGTGTATTGTCACTCAATAAGCACAACTTGCTCTCATAAAATTTGCAACAGGAAATGCACCAAACTGTCATGCAATTTGCTGGCACAGTTGGTGCAGTTCAAACATATCTTCTGATCCACTAGATGGCATCCCGTTCTGTCACTCAGTGTGTTTGGAAACAGTGTACCAACACACTCTGTTTTTCTTCAGATTCTATAGTTTTTCATCCTCCTTTCTCTCTTTCCAGCCAAATTTTTGTCTGAAATTTATTCCAGGACACCATGGCACCCATAAACTCCTAAGTTTGGCATGATGGTAGCTATATAAATGAAATTGAGCCTTTTGATGTGGAACAATCATGGTGTTCTTGACTATGCAAATTACAGACAAAAAAAAAAATGACAAGCTTCATGTGTATGTATGTGCACCGCTACACACTACATGTAGAACAGAAATTATTCCAAGTTTCTCATACATGTATGTTTGTGATTTTCATGCATCTAATAAATATATGACCAAAGTCTAAATTACAAAAATTTTGCAACTTGTGGACATTTAAAAAAACTATGTAGTCCTTGATATCATGCAAAATTAGACACACTTTAAAATTAAACTGTTATATATACCTCAAAACTAATATTTAAAATAATATATTTCCATCATCAGTAGGTCTATATGTTTTGGATGACTGTACACTGAATACATGTAGACATTGTCATTGTGTTAAAATTATGCAAATTAGAGCATTTGAGAATTAAAATATTGAACAATTTCAAATCTATTACAATGTATAGTGACTCCACTTAATGGCAGTTTAGCTGTTTGCAATAAAGGTGCATCCAATATTGAATGGCAGTTGCACTGACCCTGTTCCCCTTGAACTAGCCATAAACCAGTTAATTTCTGGATTCACCTGGACAATAATGGACTTTAAGTATATCATGGAGAAACTGCTTTATTGAACTTAAAAATGGATCTTAAAGAATGTAAAAATTTATTTGGGTAATGATAATTTATCTTTGTTTTTTTTTTGCCTTGATCAGGCATAAATGAATTGGTTTTTCTCTGAATGTTGCCCTGTCAAGGATAAAATTACTACACAAACAGATCGTCACAATACACACATTTTAAAGTGTGAATCGTATTGCAACTTGAAAATTCCACCTTCAAAATGTATTGTAATGCCAGATGGTATCTATGCATTAGCGATCAAACTGATGCATATAATGATTCCTTTTATGCCTCAAAGATGTACAATGTGCTAGCACACACACGTCATGGCACTGAGTACACCAATTGCTACCAGTTTTAAGTGTGGGAACCTAAATACATATAAACTTACAATCAAACATGATTTCTTATTCAATTCATTTTTATATTAAAATTCTCACACACCTGGCATTGAATGATATATGCATGCACATACCGTATGATTTTATCTTTATTAAATTTACTAAACTTTAAGCTAAACGATGATAAAATTGTACAAAAGGGTAAAAATTCACAACATTAGCCATAGATATGACATATCACACATGATATATTAATGGACTTCATGGATAACATCAGCTGAAACATGTCTCCATATACTGCCCAAGTCTGTTCAGAATTGAAAAACAGAAAAGCTAATATTTCAAAGAAAAATAAATGTACATGTTGCAACTTACACAAGTTCCACCAAGGGTCGAATTCTAAACCTTTATACTGACCAGTTTCCTTGTAATAAATTATTCACCTTTGCAAAATGGAGAGTTCATGACACACACATACCCAGACATGTGTATGTAAACATGCCACTTGGTAGACATTGTCATTTAACTCTTTCAAAGCTAATTTTGACAAAAGTCCATATGCACTGAATTAACTCTTTAAGCGCCAAATTTTGGACTTAGTCAACAGCTTTTCTCTGGAAATAGAGGCATGCTAGTACTTGAGTGTAGGTCTTTTTACAAGGAATATAAATCTGAGATCCTACTGATAATTCAGACTATTTTGACTTGAGTAGATTGACTTTGGATGTGATTGGCACTGGAAGAGTTAACATAACAATTGTATATTCATACTCTTTGTAAATAGTCCAGATAAACAGCTTTCCTTTGTGCCAATTTTCATTGAGAAAAGCTGTTGACCCAGTAATCAAAACTAGGCACTTGAAGAGTTAATCAAAACATTGCCTTTTGGTACATAGCGATCCATTTTTATATTTTACATGTTTATAAACATAAAATGTAAAAAGAGGAACAAGTCAATATTGACAAGATATACATTGTATGTGTAGCTGCACTTGAAAAGCAAATTTTATGTCTGACAACAGATTTGGAATTTTCATGATTATGGGGTAACTATTTCTGACACACCTTACACAGTACCCACACAGGACATGCCATGCACAACGATTCATTTGCAATTATAATCATAATTGGTGGGTAAAAAACTCTGTAAAACGTGTTCAAGCATAGCAATGCTCAGTTACTACATGTACAACTGTGGCTCACTGATTTGATTACAAAATGTCTGCCCTTGAAACATGAAAACAAAAAAACAAACATAAAAAAGAAAAAAAACAAAACAACGGTTTTGACATTGGGGCAAGCCGTATTGTCTACAACAAGTAACTTTTCAGACAGGACAAGCAAACATTTTAAGCTTTATAAATTTCACCCACAACTAGCACGAATATTAGACAAGATGTACTTTACGACAAGTAACCAAAGTCCTTATGTCAAACCCTGTGACAACACAAACAGTTTTATGCACCCTTACCTTGTACTTTGATGGTGTCCTGAAGTCCATGGTCACAAAGAATGAGGACTTTTCCAAATCACGTCCCTGCAATAGCAGACAGTCTTGACAAAATGAAGACCTCCAGAAGAGCCAAGAGCAAAAGTTTAAAATATTGATTCAGCACAGCATAAAAATACAATATGTGTACTATAAAGTTCAATTCTTTTGCCCAATTCTGCACATGGATAAGTACATGTATCACCCAATTCCAGTTACATGTATATTATTACCAGGCTTTGAAGGCAGCCTAATCTGCTAAACCTGGTAACATGGATAAGGGACAGGGCACCTTGCAAGACCTTCAGTTACTCAGAATTACCGCTGACTAGAATTATCAAAACAATTCATCACAATCCATGTTTTAGCCTGAGTACGGTTGTAAGTTTTCCACACAAATTGTCAATAATGTGTGATAGATCTACGAGGATTGGGCATACGTCCCAATGGTCAGGCCCTGGAGTCTCGACACGGTAGTGGCTGCAGGTCGTGTGTTCATATGATTATGTCACCAATCCCTCAATCCACTTATAACGACAGAATACTTGAACAGTCACCTACAAAATGAAAAACATAAATAAATGACTTGATCTTCTGAGTTCCACATAAGAACATTATATGTAAAGTGGGTTTTTACCATGAGCAAGTGGCACACTGACTCAAACAAAACAAAACAAAGACAAGAAAAAAACAACAGAAATACATGGAGTATGACCAGGGGTAAGGTGGACCTATTTTCACTTTGGCAAAGACCAGCCAAGTATGTTTCCCCAGAGTGTCGATGGTGCATGTTATATTGGGGGATCCTCTTGTAAGTACCGTTTCAAGGGTCTTCACAAATTGACAGTCAAAACAGAGCCCCTCAGTTAAGTGGCCACTTTCAGTTATGTCAACTGCCCCTAAATTGTATCTTGTGGGCATCACTTATCTAACATTTTTTTTTTTTTTTTTTAATCTTGATGACTTTTTCAACAGCTGTAATTTGGCTTTACTGCCAGTCACACAATGGAGTTACCAACCAATTGGACCTACTATATTCCAGCTGATTTTGTCGTGTATATATAGCTACAGTAAATTTTTCATTCCTCTGACCATGCATCCATGACAGGTGCATACAACTCGAGTAATTGAGGAACACCACCAGCCACTCAATACTGTACAGTACAATGCACCCATGCAGGCATTATGATTGCTGTTGCCATGGGGGGGGGGGGGGGGAGGGCAGAGGGTGCGAGTGTTGAAATTGAGCCTGAATAGCACATGTACATACTTTGAACTACAGCATAATGGCCAGCCATGGACATGACAAATGAATAATGATACAGGAATTGCCATTTTCAAGACTTATAATTGGAAGCACCCTCACCCTGCAAAATTACACTGGGCTAACCAATTCGCATGTCCTCTCAGGCCCAGGGCAAACGAAACTCTAAATCAGGCAAGCAAAGATTACTGAAAACATTTGCCCTGGGGGCAACCAAATTTGGTTTTACAAATAAGCCTTGAGTGGATGGAGACATATGTTAGAACAAAACAGGTGGCAAGTAAAATATCACAATAATTTTCCTTGAGGGAAGAGAAGAAACAAAAATGGTGAGCCCTGCCTCTATACATGTATTCGACAAAAATGAGTTTTTTGCTGTGTACATGTATCTGTGATCATACACAAGACATGAACACTTGTTTCGAACCACATTATCAGGGTTTCTGCCAGAGTGAAATTTTAGGGTACTCAAATATTCTTATTCTCAAGAACAAATTCAAATAATAAAGACTTTATGGGGTATTTCTAGGTAATATATGCTGAAATTGTTCTTTTCTGCTAAAATCTAACGGTAAGCAAAACTACCCATGAAATTTTTTAGGGTATGCTCTTTTAACCTTTTTACCCTCTGGCAGAAGCCCTGATTATCTGGAGCCTCCACAAAGAGAGAAACAAGAGATCATACACTCAATTTCCTTCCACGTAAAACAAGACTTTATCAAGGTCCATTTTTCGTGATCATCAAGATTAACATGTACACATGTAAGAGCAGATATGGGAGTTGATGGTAACTTTCTAGATTACCCAAGATCTCCATCAAAACAGACAAGAGTCTTTATCCGATCCAAATTGCAATAATCATTCAGCTTGCCATGCACATGGTCAGAGATCTTTTTTTAATGTAAAGAATTTCCAATTAAGATTATCTCTGTAAACATGGGAAAGAGACTATTCTGTATAAAGATCATCTATTTACAGTCCCATTTTTATTTATCCTTAACTGAATATTACATCTCCTATTAAGACCACATTTTTTCAATTCCTTGGCAGATCTTAATAGGGAGATTCCACTATACATGATCTTTGAAACTGCTGATGCATGTAATTTCCCTAACTTTATGCAAGACTTTGACAACAATTACATGTGCAATGAATGGTCCCTTGACTCTTTCAGTGCCAGGTTGTAGACTGGGGCAACAGCTTTCCTCAGCATACTTAAAGCAAACCCAGGAAATTTGGTGACCTGGACTGTTCATTTTGTCTGGAATTATGAGCACTGTGAACCACTCGACAGAAATCCCAAAGAATTAGAATCTTGAATCCGAACAAGTCAGACGGGCGAGTCTTTTGTGGCTGTTAACAGGCAAAAGGTTAAGATGTGATAGGTGACTGAGCATGTATAGATAGTACAGAACTGTAGCACATCTGTTCACCCCTCTTGTGTGCATTGAAAAAGCTTTACGTATGTGTGTATCATGGTGGTCCACGTATAAGAGTTGCCTCAGGTAAATTGCAGGGTCCACTGACCTTTGAGTATACAACAACATTCAGGTGTTAACCCCACAAAACTTGACTGGGATTATACCTGTAATCAGAGTGCATGAATCCATTCAGAAACACAGCCATACCCCATGGACTGGAACCATACATGTGCCTGTCTCAGAGATTACTGCTATCATTAGCCAATGAGCCAAATGCCACCGTTTCTTCAATTTGGCTAAAGACATTCTCAAAAAGCTACATGTAAATGGTTTTAAAATGAATTAACTGTTTCAGTGCCAATCACATCTAAAGTCGATCTACTTAAGTCAGACAAGTCTGAATTATCATTAGGATCCAAGATTCGTCTTTCACGTAAAAAGATCTTTCATTCGAGTACCAGTATGCCTATAGTTCAAGAGAAAATACCCCAGGTCAACAGCTTTTCTTGGCGTGCATTGTGACTAATGCTTGCTGAGAAAAGCTGTTGACTCAGTCCAGAATTTGGCACTGAAAGGGTTAATAAACAAATAAAAGACCAGGGAAGAACTTCCCTTGAATTTTGCTTTTATTTCCAACTTTGGCTAAAAAATATTTCATATCCAGATCTGTCCCTGCCCATACATGTATGCATTTCTACTACACAATGTACCAAGGGATGGCTGAAAAGTTCTAAGCCTAGCTGTAAAAGACCCAAATAAGGTTGACGGTTTTCACTTATTTCTCTGCATAGTCCCCTTCCAGGTTTACACACTTCTGCCAGCGATGCTGCAAGACCTGAATGCCGGTCAGGAAGAAATTTTCTTCAGCCACCATAAAAAGTCATTCACAACGGAAATGACGTCATCATTAATAGGAATATGGCAACTGGCTAGTTCCTTTTTCATGTTGGGAAACAGGTGGAAGTCTGACAGGGCTAAATCAGGTGAATAAGGGGGATGACCAATGGGTTCAAAGCCACAACCATGGATGTCCGATTTATGAACAAGAGCATTGTCTTGGTGGAACAGGACCCCTTTAGTGAGCATTCCCCGGTGCTTAGCTTTGATAGCTTCACGCAACTGTCTCAGTAGGTCAGCATAATATCTTCCATTGTTAGCCTGGCTTTTTTCCTGAGTTTAATATTCCAGAACTGGGTTTCCTTGTGAAAACTGGGGAATAATTATCCCTCAAGAAAATTTATGATTATATATAGTACCCTTGGAATCCCAAAAGACTGAAGCCATCACCTTTCCAGCAGAAGGAACAGGCTTGGCTGGGGGGATCCTGGATGCTTCCATTGTTTCTATTGAATTTTGATTTCTGGTTCAAAGTGATGAATCCAAGTCTGATCCATGGTCAGCCCCAAAAATCATCTGGACCTGCTTCAAAATGGCATAAATTGTCATGAGATGCCAGGCATCAGACACATTTCTGATCCACTGTCAAAAGCTTTTGTCATGGTTCATACGTGTACCTGTCTGGCCACAAACTTCAAGATTTCTCAAGACTTTTCCAGACTGATTTGTCCAAAATTCCAAACCAACTTTGAGTTACATCAGGGCCAACACGTAACTAAAATAACAGGTATCATTTAACTAAAACTCCACATTTCTGTCACAAGTGAATTAAAATACCCAAGACTGAGTACAAAGTATGATTTTCCTAACTGTTTAAGACTAAAGTGTGAAATTCAAGACTTTTCAAGGCCTTGAAGGGCATGACCTGAAATTCCAAACTTCTCCATACTTTTCAAGGCTTGTATGAACCCTCTTTGGCACCCATCTTGCAGAAATTTTTGTCATTCCCAACTCCTTGGTGATAATGTGCTCATCCCTCTCACGGGAGATGCCTACTGCACTGGCAATCTGTCAAGTGGTCAATCCTTGATCAGCCATCATGTCATGCACCTGGGTAATTTGTTGGGGAATGGTTGCTGTTGAAGGCTTTCCTGGTTGCTCATCATCAAAGCTCTCTCTCTGCCATGCTTGCGTTCCGCAGCCCACTTCCTAATACAGTAAAACCTCTCTAACTGAACACCTCCATATACCAAACACCTCTCTATACTGAACACCATTTCTTGGTCCTAAATATATACTTCCAATGTAAGCAAACCTCCATATACCGAACATCTCACTACATGTATACCGAACACTTTTTTCCGGTCCCAAGGGTGTTTGGTATGGGGAGGTTTCACTGTAGGGGAAAAGGAAGGGGCATCATCCCCTAAAGTGGAGATCATGTTGGCATGTATCTGTGTTGAAGATAGTCCTTTCAGTTGCAGGTACTTGATGACTATCCGAAAGCCAGGTTTGTCCATTTTTGGTGATTTCAGTGGGTAGGTTCACAAGATGGTCTGGTACAAAGACACCTAATCACACTACAGTTGCAGTTCTTATGTGTTTGCTTCATTAAATGATTAAGTACTTGTTGGTGGCAAAAGTTTGTTTCAATCCAACTGCGCCATCCCACTTCTCAGTTAGGCTTCCAACTTTTCAGCCAGCCCTCCTACTCTGTCCTTGGACTGCTACACATGTCAAGAGTACAATTCATGTTTGTGTGGTGAGACACATCACCTTGTGCAATGATGACACAGCTTACAGCATAGACCTAGATTTTCCCATTCCCTTTGAAGCAGACTAAGCTCAGTATTATTTCTGCTACACTAGGTTTCCCCCAAGACTTCTACCATTTTTTTTTCCAGTCAGGGTAATACAAGTTCACTGTCAACCTCCTTATGGACAGCTGATCCAACCAGGAAGTTGATCATTATATCACTGCACCAATACGGTCTATGCATAAGTTCACCAAGCGGGGAAACCCCATCGGAGATCCAGGCGCGCACAGGTTTCTGGGTAATTTGCCGGCCACTCAGTCTTACCACACAGGCTATAGCGCTACCTACTGAATACAGCAAGTAACGAAGAGTGAAACACGGAGCATGATTTCTTAAAAAAAACAGAATCTAGGGTGGCTGAAAAAGTATTTGAAAGGCAAAGGAATATCAGTTGATGGAAGGAATAAAGCGACACTTTTATTTTTTATATTTGTCAGTTTGAGGTTTCTTCCTGGTATCAACATTACAGCCCACTACACACTAGTCAGTTGTGGTTTACCATGATAATTTGCCTTGTCACTCAACGTTCTAACTATCGATGCTTTCCGTACCCCCTCCGCCAACTTTCTACAATGGTAAACTTCTATAGACCTCTTGTATTTGGTCCATTTCCAGCTTTTCTGTTCACAGTGACACGAACAAGATTAGTGTGTGCCACCATGCATTATCGTTACCACTTTTGCGAACATGCACAGCGCGCCATCTGGTAGCAAAAAATCACCCCGCATGCCTCGCTTTCGTAATGGGACAACTGCCAGGGTCTTCCCCCTTGGTGAACTTATGCATAGACCGTATTAGTGGGTTGGGTGCCCTGTTGCAGTGAACACACACAATCTGTTACCACGGTAACCACAGAAAGCAAATTAGAAATCACGTCATTTTTTATAACATAAAAACAGAGATTAAGGGGCAGACCAAGTGGAATGGAGATAACATTGAGATTGATCTCTTTAGCACGCAAATTTTTGTCCTCACTGTATGATGCAATTTCAACATGTGGACCCTTCCCCCACCACCACAACAAAAAAAAAAAAAAGAGCATCAGGTTAAATATCTCTTTACCATGGTGAAAATATGTTTCCATCTTGAACAGTACCAATTTTAGACTGGATCTACATTTTACTCTGAAATAAAACTTGAAATACTCAAGACTAAACCTCCAGGGTGTTGTTTTTTTAAGTTTTCTTTAAAATTTCTGTTTTAAAAGTTCTTCATGGACATGTTTTGATTTGATACCTTAAATAAGGACTAAAAAGGAATAATGATAAAAACAAATTGAAATGGGTATTACAGTTTCAATTTTAAAATACAAATGAACTTGCTGTACAAATTTGGCTTCATAAACAGATTTTAAATTTTTAAAAAAAGTGTTCCATGGGTCTAGTACTCTGCTGATATATAATCTGATGACCATCACCAAAAAAATCATTTCCTGAAATGCATATATATGTATATTGATACATGTGCACAAGTTCAGGTGTAATAGCATAACAGAAAAATCATTTCCTGAAATGTACCCCCTTTAATGCCTTTAAGAAAGTAGGTCCAGGTCACCCATATTATGTAAAATATGTATCAACAGATATGAAACACATTTGTGGTACATGTGGTATTGCTAGCTTTCTAACTTCTCAAAATGAAGAATTTTTAATACAATCCTTTGCTACATCCTGAATGACTTTGAACATTCAGTCCTGGTAATTCGAACTTCTACAGAATTTGACAATTGGCAATACATTGGTGTAAATTTACAAGTTGGATCTCAATTCATGACGAAAAATTGTCCTTGTGATGGTACTGAATAATAACATTCTCAATTTTTGTCACATTTTGGTTGACTGTATCATGCTCACAAGCAAAAAGTTTCTAGACAAACAGACAGTAAACAAATGACGCCCTTGGCTCTGGAGGACAGGAAGAACTGCTGTCAACATGAGGGATGGACTGTCAACCCACAGCAAAGCCGAGGGTTGACAGTCCATCCTGAAGGTTCACAAGTCTTCCAGTCCCCCAAAGCCAAGAATGTCAGTTGCTTTATTATACCGAAGAACAATAAATCATTTAAAACAACATGTCTACATAATAAATTGAATGATATAAACAACATTGTATTATTGTCAACACGTATATATTGGCCAGCCTTGGGACCTTTTCATAATTAATAGACATAGGCCTAGCTCAAACTAAGCCTATAGTATTACAGCGCCACCAAACAGGATGCGCAGGGTGATAGTACTAGTTATTAGTACCATCTCAGCGGGAGACGGAAAAAATGTCCCACACTAAATAACCAATCAAGAGTGCAGATTTCCACCTGAGGTATAATAAAAAGACACAAGTGATCATGAGGTCTGTGACCTTTGGTCAGCAGAGCTAGAAAGAAGAAAAAGTCAAATTCTTCAACAACACTGTGGCTCCCTTTTTGAACCAGACCATCCCAATCACTGCCAACAGCAGGTCTAACAATACGGTTCAGTGGTCCCGTACCTGCTCAAAGCTGCATGGGTTTCTCTCAAAACACCACTGTACATCACCACCATGTGTATGTGTACAGTGGCTATGCAGGGCACTTTTTATGACATACAGCAGGACTTGCTAAGACCACTCCTTCAAGACACGAAACAATCTTATGTCAGTTCAACTTCAATTGAAAACTGCTATTGGTTGACAACAGAGGTGGCCATAAGTATTAGCTGCAAACGTATTAATATAGATTTTAATGTATCATAAACTAGAACAGACTGATTTTCTAACAGAAAATCAAATGTCTCCCGGTGGAACACTTACATCTCTGAATAAGCTACAGGTGATAACAAATTACAAATGAACAAGTTTGCTTGAAAATTACAATCCTATTTTAGCTCTCACCTAGATACATTACTCTAGCAATTTTCATCAAGTTCAAGACTTATTGCAGAAAAATCAATTTCACATAAATGACCTCGTGACCTTGAAAATGAGGTCAAGGTCACCCAAATACAATGCCAACCTTGGTCTTACCTTGATACATAATCCTACCAAGTTTCATCAAATTCCATCAAGTTTTTCATGACTTATCGAACGGAAACCAATTTCACATAAGTGACCCTGTGACCTTGAAAATTCCCTCAAGGTCATCCAAATACAATCCCAACCTAGGTCTTGCCTAGATACATAATCCTACCAAGTTTCATCAAATTCTTCAAGACTTATCGCACGGAAACCAATTTCACATAAGTGACCCTGTGACCTAGAGAATTCGCTCAAGGTCATCCAAATACAATCCCAACCTAGGTCTTGCCTAGATACATAATCCTACCAAGTTTCATCAAATTCCATCAAGTTCTTCAAGACTTATCGAACGGAAACCAATTTCACATAAGTGACCCTGTGACCTTGAAAATTCCCTCAAGGTCATCCAAATACAATCCCAACCTAGGTCTTGCCTAGATATATAATCCTACCAAGTTTCATCAAATTCCATCAAGTTCTTCAAGACTTATCGAACGGAAACCAATTTCACATAAGTGACCCTGTGACCTTGAGAATTTGCTCAAGGTCATCCAAATACAATCCCAATCTAGGTCTTGCCTAGTTACATGATCCTACCAAGTTTCATCAAATTCCATCAAGTTCTTCAAGACTTATCGAACGGAAACCAATTTCACATAAGTGACCCTGTGACCTTGAGAATTCGCTCAAGGTCATCCCAATACAATCCCAACCTAGGTCTTGCCAAGATACATAATCCTACCAAGTTTCATCAAATTTCATCCTGTTCTTCATGACTTATCGAACGGAAACCAATTTCACATAAGTGACCCTGTGACCTTGAAAATTAGGTCAAGGTCACCCAAATACAATCCCAACCTAGGTCTTGCCTAGATACATAATCCTACCAAGTTTCATCAAATTCCATCAAGTCCTTCAAGACTTATCGCACGGAAACCAAGTGTTGAAGAACCTGAACAAGAAGAAGAAGAAGAAGCGGAAGAAACGGGCACTAAACCAATATGTCCCCCGGCTTCCACCGGGAGACATAATACTCTGTGCTAGAAAGTTTTCTTCACTGATCTTAAAGGCGGGTATATTTCTTAAGACTCTCGTGTATACATGTAAATGTTTAATATGCCTTTGCTCCAAACATTTCCTTATATAAGGACATGTTTGGAGCAGTTATATTTTCAGTATAAAATTTGTTGTTGTTTTTTACCAAGATATAAACATTTGAAGTTGTATAGGCAACCCCAGGCTGGACACATCAAACGGACTTGGCTTGGACTCGATCGTTTGACAAAATGAAGCTATAAATTACAAATCCAAGACAACTTTTTGTGATTTACACTGTTTCAGTGAGTTTTCCACAAACCTGATGAGTATAAATGAAAAAGTTGAATCCACATTTCTTTGAAAAATGGGATGATGCGTTTCTAGGATTCTAAATTTTGAACGTTCAGGGCAAGACAAATTTCCCAAATTTGAGTCAGTGGATATTAATTAAAGCACTCCCCAGCCAATAAATATATATGTTTTAACATGTATAAACCAGACTGACATGGCTTATTTTCTCTTGTGCTAGTCCTCATGAAAAGTTTGACATATTTGTTGCTCCCCCCCCCCCCCCTCGATTTATGACTATTTGTACACCCATGCAAAAATCTATTGGTAACTTAAAGCAAATTTTGTAGTTGGCCAGAGCAGTTTGAATTTTTACTTGTGCTGATTGCAACTTGACTTTAAGTTTTCTATAGAAAGGAGCTAAAAAGTTTTTGACTCTTTCTTTCTTGTCCTTCTTTTTTTTTGTCTTAAAGGGCTGGTGGGATGGTATTCACCCACACCTGCATTAAGGACCAGCAAGGTGAGGATATTCGAGACTCTCTTTTCTGTCTTAGTGTCACACATTTAAATGAAGCAGCAGTAAGTTTTATTGGAGTGTTCATGCCTGGTTTTCATAGCAAATCTAATAAGTGATTTTTAACCTTTTATGTGCTAATTCCTGCTATAGTCGTTTGCTTATTACTGTTTAACACAGAATGGTTAAAAGATTCAAATTCCTCATAAAGATACCTTTCATTCAAATATCAGCTAGCCTAGTCTAAAGCAAAAAGTAGTTTTAGTCAACAGCTTTCCTCGGGACACTGTGCCAATGTGCGCAAAGTGTCCCGAGGAAAGTCGTTGATTCAGTCTTAAATCAGTACTTTAAGGGTTAATATTTATATAATCTTTATAAGCAAAGTATAACAATGGACAAACTCATAAGGCTGAAATCACAAGACAGCACCACTAATCATGAGGGCTTATCGGGCACCTGCTATATATCATTTATCAGTCCTGGGATACCTCTTGGACAGTGTTGCCCTCTTAAAATGAATTGGATGTTGAATGTTCCAGTCAAAGAACATTAATGTGTGGAATATGCCCTTCCAAAAGTATACTCCTCATCATTGCTTGTACTTATAAATTCTTTTGAATTTATCAGACCAGAACACTGATGGCTCACTGATTCTCTTTGGACAAAAGTTAAATATTCTAAAACATGTCAGATCTTGACTTTTACACAAACAACCCTCGCTAATGTCCATATACATATGAACTCAGCAAACGAATGCATATAAGTCTGTGTGAGGTCAGCCATTGAGCTTGGCAGTTCTCAATCAAGAGCCTTTGCAAAGTTCTTTTGTATACACAATGGCCAGTACAATATTTGGGATGAATGATTTCATGGTTACCACGCAGTCCATGATTTCTCTATAGTTACCTTTTAATACCAAGCATCGAGATGTAGTTGGTAGGAGTTTAACTCTTTCAGTACCAATCACGACTAAAGTTGATCTACTTAAGCCAAACTGGTTTGAATTCTCATTAAGATCCCAGATTCGTATTCCTGGTAAAAAGAGCTTTCATTCAAGTACCAGTATGTCTATAGTTCAAGAGAGAATACCCCAGGTCAACAGCTTTTTAGGGGGTACATTGGGCACATTGCGCCCAATATGACTCAGTCCAAAATTTGGCACTGAAAATGTAAAAAAAAATTAAAGCTGTCCGGGGTAAGGGTCATGTACAATACATGCAGTTCTACAAGGCTCTGGCTCCACTGCATTAATTTCTGAATCTGCTCCAGCAAACTGTTCTATCATCACAAAAAATAAATAAATAAAATAAACTAAGAGTTGAGAAAAATATTGAATTTGAGTATTGGTTAAACATGACACCTTTCACTCTTGGCACCCTTGTGTTATCTGTACCCCTTTTCTTGTCCATAGTGGTATATACATTTGTAAATATAGTAACAATGTTAAGTGGCCTCTGGGTACAGTGCTCAGTCAAGTGGTATTTGACCATCCCTGCTGCAAAGACGTGGTCTCAAATGCAGGTAAATTTAACAAAAAATCATAATCAAATGCTTGAACGATGGTCTGTCAGTGTCAGAGGGGGATAGAGAGCGCTTTATTTTGTTTTTTTAACTACAGAACAGCCAGGATCTTGAAGCGAATACCTTTGGCACCAAGGTGTCGGTGTTTCAAGACATTTCTATTGTGTGTGTGTGTGTGTGTGTGTGAGTGTGTGTGTGTGTGGGTGGGGCAAATGTTCGCAGGGGGGCCCAAACGTTCGGCAAATGAATGGGCCCCTGGGGGTCCAAGTATCCTCTGACACCGGATCTGGCTTTCCTGTGTATATTGTCTGCAGCAGTACCTCTCAGAGAATACTCCCCCCCCCCCCCCCCCCCCGGAACGGATGGGCCCCCAGGGGCCCATTCATTCGCCAAACGTTTGCCCCCCCCCCCCAAATGTATTGGAATAACTTAGTTTGGGCTCAAGTCACTCTATATACATCCTGTATGATATTTTGCAAACTCTAAAAGAAATTTCTTTAAAAGAATTTGATATTATTTTGTAAAATAAATGTAAATCAAACAATTGAATACATCTGCATTGCTTAATGTTTACCACTATATAGATAAACTTTATTGACATGAACCATACATTTGTACAGTGTAGCCATTGACTAGATACCAAATAAACTAAAGTTATATATATATACAAATTTTACAGTGTCGGGTGCTCCACAATGACATCTATTATACATATCATATTATATATTGAACAATATACAGACATGGCAAATTCAATAGTTACATGTGGCCCATTATCTGGGACCGTTTTTCAAATGCATGATTTACAAAGTTTAGTACTGGTTTGCATACAGTTGCTTTGCCATATCCCATTGACATAATGAGCTTAAATTTCTCTGAGTTCCAGTTCAGACTTCTTGTTGTTCCAGTCAAACTATTCTGTGAAAACAAAATTCGGAGCTGCCAACAGTGCAACCACTTCAAAACTTTTACTCGGCCACATTGGAATTTTACCTGTCCCTGGTTTTTGATTTGGGTTTGGCAAGTTCAGGTGTCTGTAGCTTGGGCCTGCTTTTGTGATAGTGTATCAATTCCAGATCATGTCCACCCAATCATGATGAACTGGAAAGATGGCCAAGTAAGTTTTGTACTGTCCCTCAAAGTTCCGATGAAAAGGGTAATCAGGAAAATTGACCTGACCATGAACTTTTACTGAACGCGTCAGGTAAATGTATAAGCAATATTTGTGTTTACGATGTTTGGAAAAGGATCCTTAATGAAATTGTTTGTATGGTTGGCTGAATGTTTTCAATAGAATCTTGACCACGGCACGGGATGAAAACAGACGACATATGGGTATACACGAGGTTCATTCATTTTACGAGAAAATTAGGCAGTCAACCTTGCTAACCATCAGCGGGAACTCATGGCACTCACCCTATACAGACTTGAGGCAGTGGATGTGACAGGTCCGAAGGATTGCCAAACAATGTGTTCTGATTGTCGAAAAATTTACTTCTTTCTCGAAGTTTTTTTTTAAAGCAAATTCAAACTTGATTGGGTTCCCCGCTTGTGCACGGCTATTGGTGACGTCTTCAATCAATGTGTGTACGCTTGGAATGCAACTGCTGGTGGCGACATCTACTGCTCGTGAATAGAGGAACTTTTATTTGGAAGTGGCGGGGAATCGGGGGATGGGTGACTGGGCCCCGGAAAGTATAGGCGCCATGGGAGGCTCGAACCTTACCTTCTTACTTGGGCACATTACTTTTTCACAAAATAAGGGGGTCAAAATTCTACATTTTCTCCAAAATGGGGAGTCAAAACTCAAGTCTACATGGGCCTATTTTATTTTTTTTCTTCGATCAAACATATCTAAAAAATACATATAGGCCTATTCAAGGGCTCACTAATTATATTCAAGACTTTTTTTTACATAAGAGATATTATTTTCAAGATATCCTTATACACCCAGAGCAATTTTATTTGACAACTGAAGAACTTCTGAGGCTTAATAAAACAACTTTTGAACCAATTCAAAGAAATGTCATTTCTGCCATAATAATATAGTTTTTGGGAAAAAAATATGATCCAATGTATCGAAAGTCTAGGAAAGATCTAAATAAAAAGTAATTGGTAACTGTCTTGAATGCAACTGTATCAGTTGAAAGAAGTGTTGACTCTTGTAAACTAAGTTATTGGTGACAAAATAACCATACATAATTGTTTATATAGAACTTTTTTTCAGATATTTTACACAAAGCAGGAAGGATCGAAATAGGCCTTTAATTTTCAAGTACGCTGTTTCCACTTTCTTTAAAAACACAGAGGCAATACTTGTGCTATTTCAAATATGTTAGGAAATATCCTGGTTGATAAAGACTGATTAACTATTAAAGTAAGAGGTGGGCCTTCAAAACTTGCATAAATTTAAATGTCGTTTTATGGTTTATTAGATGTGCCTTCAGCCCAAGCCTATGAATTAAGTTTAGGATGGCACCTCTACATATTTGGAGACATTCAACTTTTCCAGGTGCCCAGTATTAGCATAAATTACAATTCTACAACTTTTGTTTGCCGTTTATTGGATACACCCACAGCATGAACTTATAAATTGAAGTTGGAATGACACCTCTACCTGTTGACACACACACTTTAATCACTTGAGCATGACCACTTGCACAAAATAAGTATATTCAGCTAAGTCTGAAAGACAGTTCTGGAAAGTTAAAGTTAGCAAAAACCCACTGAAAAATCATAAAAAAAATGGAATAAAATTGCAGTGCCACCTGGTGAACACATTCAGAACTAGGAGTCCCAAGGAGTTTATGTGTGTGATATCAAAGCAATTGGCTGAGCAATTTTGGAGAAAAAGATTTGTAAGATTTGCCTAAAAAAGGATTTTAAAAAATCACAAAAAATCCAAAATCATTAAAGCACAACCATTTGCACAAATCTGGTACAGACACAACCAAGGTACATTGTCACAAAGTTTGAAGTCGATCTGGATGACAGTTTCAGAGAGGTTGAAAATGTGAATTAGTATTACAATCCCCATTGACTTACATAGTCATCAATAGGAAAGGTGCATTTAATTACCCAAATTGAAAAAAAAAAAAAAAAAATAGGTCAAAAGCTAAAAAGCATATAAAATTAAAAAAATAAAAAATCATTGGAGCATGACCATTTGAACAAACTTGGTAGAGATTCACCCAAGGTACATTGCCACCAAGTTTGAAGTGAATCTGGCTGATGGCTCTGGAAAAGTCTATTGTTGACGACAGACGATGAAAGACTATGGATGAAGAACCATAAGATAAGCTCAGCTACTGACAAGTCAGCTGAGCTAAAAAGTTTTTTTAGATAAATAAATGAAATTAATGAACATAAGAATTGAAAATAAACAGATTAAACTAGACATATATACCTTCAACCCAAAGCGCTGACTGAAGGGTCCGCCAAGCCATAATGAGCATAAAATTAGGCTGTCATTGGCTCAAGGTGACACCAAAATCAAAACAGTTTATCTTGCCAGGTAAGATAAGCATTTCGCCAAATTTGAGCAAAATACATGGAGGCATTCTGTAGAAACTGTGGTACAATGAGAATGTGCACATCTGCACGGACATCTGGACATCTCAATATAGAATACACTGCTAGGAATGAACTTAAACGATACACAATCCAAGATCTCCATTGCTAAAAAGACAGAAAAGGAAACAGTACTAGTACGGGGGGGGGGGGGATCCCATTAGCATTGTCTCCTGATAAATCACCCAGTCTCATCATGAACTATGGCCAACACTAGCCTGTTGATGTGTCTAATGGACACTATATATTATGTTCAATGATGAGCTCCCTTCTTTAACAAGCACAACTTAGGTACCTTGCACCACGAACTCTCCTACAAAATTTAGAACCACCTGTCCTGAAGCAATAGGGGAAAGTAGCATGCATAGATGTTATATTATTAACCCTCAGATGTTGTACTAATATTACACAGGAAGACAATAAGATTTCTCACAAGGCAAAGTAACTGGCACAAAACCCACAAGTCACCCTCAACCAAGACACCAAACTATTCCCATAACATAAAAACTGGATTTGCAAAGTTTATGAACAACCACTATTGAACCACGTATGCAAGAAGTATAGTTTCAGACCCTCAGAAAACAAACGATCAACCACAAACGGATGTCTCAATATTGAATACACTGCTAGGAATGCACTTACCGGTATAGGATACACAATCCAATATCTCAATTGCTTAACAAGAAGCCCATGGGCCTAATACTCTGCTGGCACCGTGGCTATGTTGCACCTGTTCATCTCAAAGTTGTGAGTCCTCAAGTGGCTTCTGAACATATGAAGCTCATGTAAATTCAGTGTACAAACTGTCCGGTAGATGGAACTTTGCTCCACATGTAATCATAGCTTATTTGTGCAATTCCTGTGATGGGTATTGTTGCATGTGCCAAGACAACAATGAGTAAGTCCTTTACTTAATATCCTCAGTGATCTTGGGACAGAATATCAAAGTCACCCAGATTATGTTATACAATAGGCCATTAGGCCTGGTGTTGTGCTGAATTGCCATTGATGTCCAAGCTACACCCTGCCATTACAAAATCACCTCTTTCAACTGTACAGGCATGGTGACCTCACAAAATAGGTCAAGGTCACTGATATATATATATAACATTCTACCTTTGGGCATTGTCTATACATATATCCTATAAATTTGGCAAGTGCAATCCAACTAGTTTTCAAGATCTGGAATTTATATCTTAAAACACATTTTGGCTCATAGTTTCCATCAAATTATAGATGGTGCCACTAGTTTCTGAGTAACTTTAACTTTGACCTCCCCCACAATCCCACCAAATTTGGTGCAGATCTGCCAAAAATTAAAGATGTTAGGGTGTTCACAAGATTTTGACCCCTATACTACATAATAATGTAGGTGGTGCCACCATTATCGAAAGGGGCCTAGACTTTCATACACCCTAATGTATTTGTGTCTTTTTGTCCAGTACCACTTCCTAGCAGTCATTACCCTATTCCGCAGTCCGAACTCTTTCCTCTCCATAAGCTGACCTGTCACTGTCTAACCTTTTTACATATGGAAGTACTTTTGTCCATGTTGCACATATTCCTATGTAGAATTTTGACATAGGCTGTATTAGCCCAAATTAATTAAGGGGTCTTTTTAACTACTGAGAACATGTTTCCGAGCCTAAACCCGTACATGTCTCTCTGAGTTTCCGCTATGAGTTCCGAAAGCTATATTCGGCTAACTTGAAAACTGTGGATGGTATGGCACTCACGAGCAAAAGTTTACGGACAGACACACAGACATGAGCAGTTGCATAAGCTCAGCGACCTTTGGTCACCAGACTGCTAAAAACAGAAAACTGTCCCTATCCACGGCATCCAGTGGACACGATTCCAAATGATTTTTTAAGCCCAATTCAATTCTGTACCAAACTATCCAGTTGGTGCACTAATTAACCTGTCCTTATTTGGAAAGACGGATGGACAACCCGAAAACATAAAGCGTCCCGTCATGGGGTGAACCCTTTAAAATGTGATGGAAATGCACAAAATTATGTTTGCTATATCTTCCATTATATACAGAAAACCAACAAGGACTGCAACTTTCAGGCTTTCTGCAGTCATGAACAAAAGCCAAGCCCTTAAATTCATTGTGCAAAATAATAACTTTATTAAGCTTCTAATATTACATCTTCACAAACACCAATTCATTTGACTAGGTGTGGTTTGATAAAAAATATGGATTGTAACTGTCATGATAATTGAAAAAATGCCGTCCACATGAATCTCTGGACCTCTACATTTGATCCTTGAGAGACATATGCATACAGACATTTATTGTGTACACAAACTGTACACACACAGAGCATCACTTAACAACCTTGAGGATACATTCTGAGTATGTTCATTACAAAGTGCTTCATTCTCAAAGCTCATCATATCATAAGAACAATACTTACTTTACTCCTTCTGCAGGAAACTGTATTCATTTAAAGGCAGTAACAGTTACTTTTCATTTTTGTTCTGCAAGGAAACAAGTCCAATATGCAAATAAGGCCATAACTAAAGACTTTGATTTGACTGACCACAAACATTCTTTGACATCCATCCATGCCTCTTGTAAGAAACTAAGCTCAAATCTATTCTGGATCATACACTGACGAACAAACTACGGACTTGTACCCCATAAATAACAGGATCAGCACATGGTCGAGACGATACTTCTGTGACCACATTTTTAACTATAAGAGATCTATGGTTTTCAATACAGGCTGAAAAGGCATCCAAAAGAGATGGAAGTCCAAGACCAGAGCATTTATATGGCACTGCAAAATGGAAATGTTTACAAGGTTAACTAGCGTAATGTGAATTGACTGCTTTATGTACCTTTTTCTTCTTTGTGATTGATAAAAAAATAAATTATTATTATTATTATTATTATTATTATTATTATTATTATTATTATTATTATTATTATTATTATTATTATTATTATGTAATAGACCTGATCATACTAAGTTGTTCGAAACTTTTCCAGACTGTAATTAATTATGCATTCCATTGTTGGCCTGATTGGTCCAATCAGCAAGTGGCCAAGTGGCTCACGCCTTCATGTTTACAACGGATGCCACAGCTAACGCTAGTGATTACAGCATGGATTGTGCTGAACAGTGCAACTCTTTTACCTAAAATGTCACATCCTTGGTGAAACGTGCATATTCAGTTTGCTGCTAGTTTGATTTTCCATTAAATCCAAGCACATCCTGTGTTTTACTTTCTGGTCATCCAGCCAGCGTGGTCAGGCACAAAATGTAAACAAAGCAGGGTGCGCTTCCCGAAGTGAACCAAATGAACCCGAGTCCTATGAACGGGTCTATTAAAGGTACCAAATGTCACAAAGGTGTGTAACTTGAGATAGAATATGAAGACAGGGAGTAGAATAAAGGGCAGACGGCACACAATACAAAGATAAGGTATACCTCTCCTCTAGTCTGAGCTGCAAAGTGCACTGTCCATGTTCACCTACAGTGTTGCCACTCCTGCAACTTTAATATGAAATGTATCTGTCACCCTCTGTTCAAAGTTTTAAAAAATGTGGAAATAAAAGCCAAGTTCTACAAATTTTTAACAAAAGCCGTTCAAAACATCAAAGATGAGGGTTTAGTTCTGATTAGGAGACACAATACTGATTTAGAATTGAGGAGTATGCAACAATTTAGCTTCTAGTTTTATCCAAATTTTGTGCCTTAGGAGGGGACACATGCCAATATACCTCCTTACAAAAATGCACTTAACTCTTTGCCCCTTGAATTAAAACTGGAGTTGAGGACTGGGTCAACAGCTTGGGTTAGGTCCAATGTGCACAACCCATGCAAAGAGAACTGTTGACCCGAGTTATATTATCTTCAGAAGTGTCATTTACCCTTTCCCCCATGAATTGACACTTAAGTCAAAAACTTTCCTTGGCATGAGTTGGGCACTATGTGCCCAACTCATGCCAAGGAAAGTCGTTGACCTGGGGCATGTGATCTTGATAGGGCTTATCTACAAGTCAAAACTGTTTTTCATTACTGCTGAAATTAGTTGAAAACGCTGAAGCAGATGACATTTGACCACCAGCCGGTTTTGGCCAGTTTAAGGGGGAAAGGGTATGTACAACTCGCATTCAAATTATTTTCCATTATTTTTTAAATTAATCAAAAACACTAAAGTAGGCAACATTTAACCACCAGCCAGTTTTCACTGGTTTACAGGTTAAGGGTTAAATCTACATACATATCTTTGTTTCCTTCAATGTTGGCTCCCTGTATCTCTGGCATCATAAAACATATTTGATGTAACATATGGAGTATTGGAGCATGCTGTCCATAACACCAGTTATGCATGCATATTTACCAAGTATCACAGATATTCACATTTCTTTGGTTTTAATGTGCTCTTCTCTCAATTAAGACTTTTTAAAACAAAAAAATAAGAGATATTTTGTTCTGTTTCTTTCACTTGTACAAAAATAAAAGTTTACCCCCCCCCCCCCAAAAAGTAAATTATTATTATTGTTAATGATGATGATTATAATAACAAGAAGCCAGTTTTTCTTGCGAAAAACACTATGCATCCCCCGAGCACGACATCAGTGATCAGTGTTGCTTTTGCAAATGCATGTCAATATACACCAAGATAAATGTAAATACTTGCAGCATTTTTACAAGACCTGTCCACTGGGATTATATGACAAGCACCAATGCATGATTACCTCACTTATATCTATGAGTTTATATAATTACAGTTAACCAATCAACTATTTGAGGACCCTGTGACCTTCACCTGCAGCCTGAAGATCATCCACATTCATGTAAAAAAAATTCTCCAAATCTATGGATTATTTGCACTTACATGTAAACAGAAGATAAGGAGTCAATAGGGGTCAGAGGTATAATATAATTAAGGAATGCCCTATAAAAATAAGAATCACCCTGTGACCTTGACCTTTGGCCTCAAGGTTATCCATTAACATTTGATTAAAAACTCTGCAGACCCATAGATCATCTGTACCAGAATACGAGGGAATGAGTCAATAGTGACCAGAGATACAATAAAAATAAAGATTACCCTATTAAATTAAGAATTGCCCTGTGATCTTAACCACTGGACCATGACCATTTGAACAAACTTGGGAGAGACTGACCCAAGGTACATCCCCACCAAGTTTGAAGTGAATCTGGCTGATGGTTTTGAAGATGAAGTCAAAAATATGATCCACAGCAATCCCTATTCACTTATATAGTAATCAACAGGAATGTATGCTGTTTGACCTTTCAAGGTCACTCAGGTTTAAAGTAAACCATACAACCAGAAAGCCCATAAGTAATTTCCTATTACCAATTAATAGTTACCTTGGGCCTACGATACACCATAAAGAAAGTATAAGCCAATATGTGAAAATTGCTGAGTCAGCAGAAAATGCAACAAGGATTTGACATTGACCTTTGACCTCAAGGTTATATATTATTATATGGTACAAATTTCCCGGACCCATAGAATATCTGTACCACATTAAAAGGCAATAGGTCCAGAGGGGACAGAAATATAAAGAAAATAAGATACGCGGCAGTGGACGACAAGACTAAACACAATATGCATCCCCCTATAGGGGATGCATAATAACATGATTAATAAGTTAAAAAATGTTAATCTATGTCCAGTTAGTGTCTCCCTTTGAAAACTAAAGGGACGACAGTGGAAGAACATGGTTCTAGTACTCAGGGCAAAGTCTTGTCATATTTTACTTGTCACCTGTCCACAATCACCATATCAAATCCCATTTGTAAAAACCAGAGTTTTAGTTGTCCCCAGGGCAAACGCTTTTAACTTTTACTTGTCCTGACTGGCTTTTCATTTGCTGCTGACAAGCAGAGGCGCACATTGATGACCCCTGGACAATCTGGATGACTGTATGCAGGAATTATTTCATCAGATCTGAGTATAATCATTAAATATTTAAATATCGTCATTTCTATCTATGATTTATATATACATCTGAATTTTTTCAAAACAAATAAATCTGTATCAAAAAAATATTGTAAGCATTTTGGCATATTATGCGATAAGATTTGCACAGTAGACCCAGCCTTGATACATCTCATCTTACACACTGCTGCCACCTGTGGGACAAAATGGAAGAAAAAAAATCAATGAAACAGAGTTCACTTGGATTTCTGTGCTGTAAAGATGAAATAGAACCAGCACGGTGACAGGTCTTATGGTGTTGTATCAGTTCATGTGTGAGTGTGTTCATGATCACAATGTATATTAATGTGTTGGCATGTGTCAGTCACTGGTTACCACATGGCCCCAATTTCTTGATTGGTTTTGTACTCTTTGCTATGTCCTCCCATATAGCCTGAGTTGTGGTCACTCCGAATATGAACGCTCCAATGATGAGGTAACAGATGGCTAGCGTCATAAGTATGTGGTATCTGTATTTATTTTGTACCACATTAATGTATCCCTTGAGCAACAATTGAAGGAGACATACACCTGAAATTGAAAGAAAAACAATCTTACCCCACTGTGGATGCAAGTTTGTTTCATAGGCATTTTACTGCCTATGTCAAACCTTTTCATTTTTTTGTATGTTGCTGTTCAAAAAAAACATTTAACAATTGCACTGTAGAAACTCTTTTGCAACTATACCAAGGACAAAAACGTCCATTTCCTGAATGAAAATATTCTTCCATTTAAGCACTGACAGCAATTCACTTATACAAGTGCAGAAACTGTGATTTATAGTATTGGTACTGTTCAAGTACTGACACTGTTTAAAATCTAACCTCACGTTGATCAAGAGCCTTACACCAATAATCGCCAACATAATTTTCCATTTTCAAATTTTTGTTCAACACAGCAATGCCGACTGTCATGTTTTATAATGTAACATCCCAGTCCCATGGCCTGCATAGAAGCATTGACTTAACCCTTTTCCCCTTATATTAAGACTGAGTCAACAGCTTTCCCCGGCATGGGTTGGGCACTTAGTGCCCAACCCATACTGAGGAAAGCTGTTGACCTGGGTCATGTTGTCTTGACAGGTCTCATCTTCAATTCTCAGTCAAATTGTTTTTCATTGCTGTTGAAATCAGTTGAAAACGCTGAAGCAGACAACATTTGACCACCAGCCGGTTTTGGCCGGTTTAAGGGGGAAAGGGTTAATGCAATTGTCCAGAATTTCCATGAGAAGTTGTTAGCCCTTTCAGTGCCAATCTCGTCTTAAGTCGGACAAGTCTGAATTATCATTCGGATCCCAGATTCATATTCTTCGTAAAAAGACTTTTCATTCAAGGACCAGTATGCCTGTACACTGTAGTTCCAGAGAGAGTACCCCGGGTCAACAGCTTTTCTCGGCACCCACTGGGCGCATTGTGCCCAATGGGTGCTGAGAACAGCTGTTAACGCAGTCCAAAATTTGGCACTGAAAGGGTTAAGACTTGTACAAATCTGAGATGTTCTGGTGTTTTAGGTATACAGTTTATAACAGTGGCTAAATAAATGTTTGATAGTAAAATGGTTTTACGAAAAACTTGTAAAACAGTATGTCCAACACAAGAAAAACTTCTGCGTAAAAACAAAAAAAAAAAACAGCAACACATGTATGTTAATCAGCCTGTGACATACTTTGTCCCTGCATTATTTTTTCCAACAATGTTGGCATCCCTGTTGACAAGATCTCTAAAAAATATACACACCTGGAAAAATAAAGATAAATAGTGCTGCTAATCCTCCTAAGACTGATATAACATCACCTATAGTTGGTACAACAACCGCCAGGACCAATGACAAGAAAAACCATACAAGAGTCGATGACACTCTTCGAAGTTTCTCTTGTGACACAACTGTTTCTGCAGGTAGGCGCCAAAGATCTATCCATACACTGTCCAATGCTGCCCTGTGTTGTAATAATATATAGTTCAGCATTTAAACTAAATCCGGCCAAGTGATGAACAAATCATTCAGACAGGAACAGTGCCATCGTTAAAGGAGGCACAAGTTCCCATACCCCTTGAAAGAGACCTTCATCCATTAATCAAATGCAATATCAGTGATAAATCTACAACTGTGTTTTCTTTTTTGATGTACTAGAAAGCACACAAGCTTCACTTTGTCTTTCTATTAATTCATTCCATACTATGGTCACAGGCCTTGGTCAGTGGTTATGGCACTGCCTGGCAAGCCATGCTGCAGCTGCCCTAGTGGCAGCTGCAGCATGACTTGCCAGGCAGTGCCAGAACCACTTAAGAATATAGGCATATTGGTACTTGAATGAAACCTCTTTTCATGAAGAATTTAAATATGCAATTGTCATTTTAAATCTATGCAAATATACGGAAAAATTAGGAATTGGTATGGAATGAGTTAAGCTTCACCTTGTCTTTCTATTAAATTCTGTGTGCCAGCTGTGGTGAGGGAATTTCTGTCTATGCATATGCATATCACAAGAATTAACTTGTAGACCACCATTGTAAAACGGAGACCTTGGTTGACTAGTTTTGATTTGTGGTTTAACTGACATTCCCATGTCTCCCGAACACATGGGTACTAATTTACAAAGTAATTTAAACTGCACATATGAGATTATGGTGGTGTCTTCAGAGACCACCCTGCTTGAAAGATCACTTTTTCAAGATCTTTAATTGGACTTTTCATGTTATATATACCTCCTACCAGAGACCACCTGTTTTAAGAGCCCACCCTGTCATCACAGGGTGGTCTTTCAAAACAGGTTTATCTGAACAGTGGTCCCTGTCTTGAGAGACCGCCCCTAGGGCAGGTCAAAATGTGGTCTCTCAAAACAGGTAGTCTTTCATTAGAGGTATAATAACATGGAAAAGATAGCACAGTGTTCTCAGAGAGGGCTCTTAAAAAGATATGCGGTCTCTCAAGACAGGTACCACTTAATATGCACATACATGTAGGGTGCATGCATCAAACAGCCAACTTATGCAAATTTCCTACGAGACCCTGTTTGGGAAGGAATCAGATTGGTTTATATACTTCTCTGAAAACCATATTAGGCATAGGGAGTCACCCACGGTCTCTATCAGGCATGGCAGAGTTGTCAACATTTAAATAAAATTATTTATTAGGAAACTATCAAAATATCTGGGTCATTCACCATTAAATGCCAAAAACAGAAACATCAGTTTCAAATACATGTACAATGTAGTACAATGAAAGCGACTGAACAGCTCAACTCGTGTCCTAAAGTTGGCCTGCCTTACCTGCCAACAAAGAGCAATATTGGGTACGTGGTATACATCTTGCCGGCAATCACTATTATGCCCACCAAAACTTCTGGTTGAGGATTATCTTTTGTCAACTTGTACGAGTCCAGTACGTCACTGGCCACAGCATCACCAAATGTCCAATATCCAAATATGGCAGCAACTGTATAGCAGGCAACGCAGATAATCATGGCTGCCACAATTGTCTTGGTGAATTCCCCTAGTGTTCTCTTCTTCATGCAGGCATATATTGGTATAACACTGACATGGCACTGAAAGTGGGAGGAGAGATAAGAATGAAGACAAAATTTCTTCAATAAAGCAACTGTCATGGGTGGCCCTGAAATTTACATGTAAAAGTCTTTCCTACTTTAAGTTAAGCAAAAGTGCCAGATGCTGTCATTTGCTTCATTTTTAAGGGTCCGCCCCATTGGGGGGACCCTTTCTGTTTTCAGGTTGTCCGTACATCCATCCGTCTGGGTGTTCACATTCTCGTTACCGCAATATCTACAGAATGCCTCCATGTATTTTGCTCACATGTGACAATATGCTTACCTTCCCTGGCAAGATTAACTGATTATATTTTGATGTCACCATGACCTAATTTATGCAGGTGGACCCAAGACTTCAAAACTCACAGATCCTGTGCTGAATGCAACCCATGCAAGTGAACTGCAGCCTGTATACTTTAAACAGATTTGAACATATTTGAGCTTGTGCAGTGTAGGCAAATGTATTCCACATTTTTCTTCATTGAGTTTCAAAAATGAAGTGCTTATAACTCTGAAGTGTATTTTTGCATCAATTTTGCTTGAAATATGTGGGAAGTGTGACTCTTTGTAGTTGATATGATTAAATACTGTGCTGTGAATTGTGTGCCATCGTTCAGTTCACAGTCCAAAGGTGAACACATTGGAATATGTACATGCATGCAAGTTCAGCGGTTTTCACTAATACCTGAATAAAAGGTTGGGAAAAGACACTTTCTGCCTTTGGGACTACATGCTGAGCAGCTGCTCAGTAACCAAAGTTACAAAATGAATGCAAAATGAACAAACAGAGGTAATAATAAATGAACCACACTTCCAACACGTTACTGCCCACTTGTATATTTTGTATTGATTTCTCTGCCCATGTAACCTCTCTACCCAGTTGAGTTAACCTTTGCTGCATTTATAATACAAACAGGAGCAACAGTGCCACATCTTCAGTGTAGCTTTGACACCACCCTTCCCACCCCCCCCCACCCCCCAAAAAATATCAAAATCCAGTATCTGTCCACTCCACAGCCAATCCAGTCATTGTCTATGTATGAAACTATACATTAATCAATCAGTATGTTCCAGTTTGATTCAAAATTTTGAAAAATTTATGGCCTCAACAGCAAAATATAAGATACCATATTCAGCAGTAAAGTATCACATTTTGTCAGTCTACTTATGTATTTGTGTTGTTTTCTTTACTTGTAATGTAGGCTTCGAAAGGATCTCACATTGGATCAGGTAGACAAAATATAACATAATTATTTATCGTTGGTGTTTTGCAAGTGTTGCAACTTCTTTTTTACATAGAATCTTTTGTAAAGTACTAGCTTTCATTTATCAACCAGTTGAGCATTCTTTAAGTACATCATACTGTCATACATGTCATAATCTATTTAAAATGTACACACTTCAGTGAATCATCTGCTATGATGTGACCCAGCCCAGATATTAAAATTGGACAGACTGACAAACAAACACACTGCCATGACAATACCCACAAGGCCCAGGGGATAAAAATCCAAAAGAACTGTCAACTCTTTAAGAACATGTAACATTTTTTAATCAGCACTGTTAGTCATATGAACATGTGGAATGTGCAACATGTACATTAACCCTTTCAGTGCAAATTTTGAACTGAGTCAACAGTTTTTTCTGGCGTGAATTGACCACAATGCACTTAATGCACACTGAGAAAAGCTGTTGACCTGGGGTATTCTCTCTGGAACTACATGTATAGGCATACTGGTCCTTGAACGAAATATGTTTACGAGGAATATGAATCTGGGATCCTAGTGATAATTCATACTTGTCGACTGAAGATGAGAATGCTACTGAAAGAGTTAATACAGTGTACTTTTGACAATTTGAGGCACAGATGAACTTACCTGATATCCAAAACAAATGACAGGAACAACTATAAACACATCTGACCATGTGGCGGGGCTACAAGACAAAGATATTATACTGATTTTATGTCACCACAAAGGACATACAATGGCTCCTCTCTTATGAGACCACTCCAATTGCACCACAAATAAGGCCTTGTAAAAGGGGTGGTCTTTCTTGAGGACGAAAGTAAAAAATGAAAATGATGAGCTTTCTGCATGGAGGAGCAGCTTCTGGTCCGAGGGGCCTCACAAGAGGGGAACCACTGTATTCACATTTGATCATTTTGCCTGCCTCTCAGCCTGAACCCCTGAGGAATGCTGGCCTGTTCTTGAAGGGCAAGAAGGAAATGTTGACAAATGACAATCTTTACATCTCAACTCAGGCCAGTATATTTGACAAATGAGTCATTTACAAGTACAGATTATCACACAATGAAATTTGAGTTTATCTGAATAGGTCAGATAAATGGGTTAAAAACAATGGAATTTGAATTTATGTTCCCCAATACTTGTGTTGTTAAGTGAATAGGTTGGAAAAACAAGTGTCATTATAATGAGGTTTCACTGCGGCTGCTTTTAAACAAAGCCAGTCATGCTCACCAAGCCACGCTCTACTAAAAATATCAGCTTAACCCTTAAAGTGCTAATCATAGCTACAGTAGTTTTCTCATTACCGTTAAGCATATAATGGTTAAACAGATTCAAATTCTTAGTTAGATACCTTTCATTCAAATACAAGTAAGCCTAGCCTAAACCAACAAGTAGTCTTAGTCAACAACTTTCCTCAGGGCACTTTGCGTGCAAAGTGCCCCCAGGAAAGCTGTTCACTCAAGTCTTAAATCAGCACTTCAAGGGTTAAGCCAAGTTGAAATCTCAGCTGGGCATGCCCAGTGAAGCCTGGCTTCTTTTCGGGAGAGAGGTCATTAGGGACAGGAAGTGACCTTTCCCCACTCAACTTGTTAAGTTCAAACTTCTCCTTTTTATCATATTTATCGCATAACTTCAGTCAAACAAGAGGGCTGTGTGAACAACCTATGCTCAGCTGACCTATACATTCATCACACTTGCAGCTCTGTGAACTTGGGATAGGATCAAGGTCACCCATGCACTGAGTAAGTCTAACCTTTATAGAAGAACACTAACATGTGCAACATCAAGGTCCCAGTTCAAGTAGTTCTCAAGTTATAGTGAAGAGTAAAATTCATGTACGTTGCACTGTGACCCCAGAAACGAGGTCAAAGTCACTCAAAACAGATCTCAAGTTATCAAGTGAACAGTGAATTTTATGTCAGTTGTCCTGTGACCTTGGGAATGAGGTCAAGGTCCTATAAAAGGCACATCCCCACCACGCTTGGCACAAATCTGGCAAACATTTTTAAAGTTATAACCATTACAAGAAATTCCCATGTTAAACCTTCTTATTAAAACTTTTCATACAGATTTTTGAAAAAAAAATAAAAATCCAAATATCACTGGACATGAACACTTGAACAAATTTGGTAGAGACCCACCGAAGGTATATTGCCACCAAGCTTGAAGTGAATCTGACAGACAGTTTCTTCACAGAAGTCCAAAATGTGAATTACCATTAGAATGCCCATTAACCTGCATAGTAAGCAATAGAAAAGGTGCATTTACCGATAAGTACCCGAATTGAAAAAAAAAAAAAAAATCAGGAATCTACAGCAGTGGCAGGGCTCGGCAAAATTCACGTGTCCGATTTCCCGGGACAAGTCAGATTTAATCTTGGGCAAGTTAATTTGGGAACTCTATTCCTCAAATTTTTATGACACAGTTACAAGTTGCAGTTGTTTGCAAGGCTGGCAAATGGGCGGCAGAAGGTGATGATAATCCGTTACGAAAACAGTGTTTGAAGTCGGAGCGCTGCATGCATGCTGAAGAAGCTGAAGAACTACGGGGGGTCTCATCCCTAAAAAAATCAAGAGCTTTTGCAGCACGTGCGTGGGGCGCCGATAGGTGATAATAATCGCTAATTGATAAACATGCCAAGTTTAAACAATTACTTGGTCAGCAGTTGTATTCATCACAATTTTATTTCTGTCAACACAAGCAGACATTTTCACTGTCGTACATGCCATTACGATATCAAAGGTACCGGGAGTGATTGGCTTGCTGAGCGGGGTCACACTACTCACAGTCAGTGTGATCTGCCCCAACGATCTCAAAGCAGCGTCATAAAATATAAAATTTGCATGGCGAATTCATCTGCAAATTAACATCAAATGCTATTTATTGGTGGGTTCTAACAGTGTTGAAAAAAAATAGGTGCCATGAGATGACTTCCCGGGCAAAAACAGCACACAACTGCCAGTCACACGCAAGTGACAGCGAGGAGTGGATCTGCGGTGAACTGACGCAGTCGCATGGACTGATTTGGGACACATTCGGCAATTCCCACTATCCCCTACCTTTGCGTATTTGCCTGTGACTCCAAATAATTGTTGCAATAAACACTGGAAAAGGGTCAAGCAAAGATGTTCAGCAGGTAGCACTGTGCTACTTGCTGAACATCTTTGCTTGACCCTTTCACAAGGGAAAAGAAGTGACAATTAACGAAAACACACAAAAATTCATTAAAAATTTGAAAAAAAATGCAGCACTACCTGGTGAACAAATTATGAAGTAGAAGTCCCTAGGACTGTTCTTACTTAATATCAAAGCAATTGGATGAGTTTTTGTGGAGAAGATTTTGTCAGATTTGTAAAAAAAAAAAAACAAGAAAAAAAGGAACAAAATAATTCATTAAAAATCTAAAAATCCCTGGAGCATGACCATTTGAACAAGCTGGTAGATACCCACCCAAGGTACATTGCCACCAAGTTTGAAGTCAATCTGGACGACAGTTTTGGAGAAGTTGAAAATGTGAATTAGCATTAGAATGCCCATTCACTTACATAGTAATCAATAGGAAAGGTGCATGTACCGATAAGTACCCGAATTGATAAAAAAAAAAAAAAACAGCTTAAAAATCCACAGAAGTGCCACTTAGTGAGCAACTTTGTTTGACCCTTCTACAAGGAACATATCCACCAAGTTTCAGCTTAATCTGAGTGACGGTTCTGGAGAAGAAGTCAAAAATAGCAAAAACAAAAAACCAAAAAAAAATCATAAAAAATGTGAAAAAATTGCGCCACCTGGTGAACAAATTAAGAACCAGCAGTCCCTACGAGTGTTCCTATGTGAGTGGTTTCAGTGAAGATTTTTTAAGATTTGCCCCAAAAAAGAACAAAAAAATTCTTAAAAAATACAAAAATCATTGGAGCATGACTATTTGAACAAACTTTGTAGAGATCTACCCAAGGTACATTCCTACCAAGTTTGAAGTAAATCTGGCCGACGGTTTTGGAGAAGAAGTTGAAAATGTGAATTGTGGATGGACTGACAGCGGATAAAGGACCATCCTATAAGCTCAGCTGACTGGCAAGTGAGCTGAGCTAGCAATTAAAAAGTATAGCCTATTAATAATAACAAAAACAAGGAAACCACTTAATATGTCAAGCTTCCACCCATAGCAGTTCTTTCCCTTGTTTCAAGTTTGACCTTGGTACATTTCTATGTTGAGTGACAGAAAGTTATCCCTAATATAATGACATGTGGCCCAGATAGAGGCTGGGCTTCACTGGGCATGCTCAGTTGAGATGTCTATTTGGCTTATTAAAATCCATATACACACCTAGTTCTGATGTGGCCAGGGTGGACAGGTCCCATGAAGTACTTCACAGCCATGAGGACCACACAATACACAATTCCTAATACTCCCAACATGCTGAAAATAGAAGTTGATTTATGTCAACACCAAAACATACATGTACTACATGGTCACAACAGCATCTGCACCTATTTTTCTTGGCTGAAGTGTTTTATTCCAATAGGACATATGCATATTAATTTCCCACCACAACTGCATACCCGATTGCCTGGTCTCCCTTGGCAGGATATGGCGAGATATGGGTTGGTACCTGTGGGAACAAGCGGGAAATTACTAATATTTTGGACATTAAGAATATTTATTAAAGGCAGATGGAATTTTTTTTTTTATATATGGCTCCGGAAATACCAGATAAATACCAGTTTGTCACTTGTGAACTTAAATTTCTCAAAAAACAAAACGCTAATTTTGTGAGAAATGAACATATGGCCCTGTCTGTGACAGTGATGTGTGAAATGCACGTTCCCTGTGATTGTCTGGCATCAAACCCATGCTTTATGGTGGGGAAGATTAATATGCATATGGTGTATTCATCATACTGTAGTTCTAGAAATTTTCAAGACCAACTAAATTTCAGATTTTTGCAGTACCCCTCAATGTGCTGAATTAAAATGCAGAAAAAAAATTTGGAGAAAAAATAAAGAATTGAAGGCACACACACCCATCCGTTTGAACTTTAGAAGGTAAGTCACTCCATACATCTGTGGCTACATACTGCTAGGCAAATACAACTGTACATTTGTTTTACCTGCAAAAGATTCACTGAGCACCAATGCCGTTGGACATGCAAACAGACAAAAAAGGTTCTGCGCAATGCGCCCCGAGCGTGCCAAGAAAAGCTGATGACCATGGACATATAATTTGAAATGATCTTCCACGCAAGTTTCATCCAAAATTTTGAAAAATAATACCCCAAATTAGTAAAATACAATTAGCAGACAACATTTATATATTAGCGAGAAAAGGTGTCATTAGGGTGAATGAGTTAAAGGCCTACCCAAAAACCTTTATCTGTGATTCGACTATTAGAAGTACCACATGCAGAATCAAACGTGAGGAACTACTGAGCAGACTTAGCAGTCACAGAGAATATGGTGATCTAACCATGTGCTCACTGCAGATTATTTATCACCCTTGCCAGCATGGTTCTCCTGTCTGTCACTGTACATGATGCTGGTGCTGAGAAAGCTACCAGTCTGTCTTTCTACATGTGCCATCTAGTGGCCAAGCAGTGCTAGATTTTAAGAATTTTATTAGGTGGTCAGATAGACCACCATCACCTCACATACAATGGTCCCCCAAAGAATCTGGTGGACACAGGTCGATATAACAAGTTATGTATGGGCTCACTGTTCTTTGCGTTTTCTGATTGGTTGAAATTATGCACAAGATCGATTACTGCCGGAAAAGTTAAAATACATGTAGAATTTTACGTGCAGGACGGCTTCTGACACAATAAATGGAAAAGGTCAAAATAGCTTTTCCAGCCACTGATTGGTTGTCGTAAACCAAGGAAGTAATAATGTTAACGATGTTTGCAGGTGGGGAGAAAAAAATTGGTGGTCAAAGGGACACCCATTGTAAACTACTCTGGGTGTCCATGTCAAAATTAGAGGGGGGGGAGGGGTGTCGGGTCACCGGACACCCGTCAAAATCAAGGCCTGCCAAGGGATACAGCTACAAAGGGACAACTATTTCAAATTTTGCTCTCACAGGCTCACTTCTACCAAAAGTTGGATCTGCCACAGTCTTAGTGGATTCTACATTGTTTCATGCCATACTAATGAGCCTTCACAGCAACTGCGTAAGGACAATGAAAACTCAAACTTCAGACCACACCATCATCCTGGGATGTCCTTTTATATTGAAAATATTAACATACATTGTACATTGTGCAAATCTTGGTTTACATTTGCCTCCAGATTTGACTAGCTGCATATTATCTCATCCAGGGCTCGACATTAAGGCAAGCCCGAAAGCCCGGGGCAACCAAGCTGGATTGTCGGGCAACTAATACCTTTAATGAACGCGCCCGTGTCGGGCTACTGCTTTTTTTACCGGCTCAAAAATCATTTTGCCACTATTTACATCGATCGCCGTAACTCTCATGCCACTTCCGCTTGACAAAGCGTGTTTGTTAGCTTCCGTAAGCGCTCGCACGTTCGTTAGCTTCCGTAAGCTCTCGCGTGATAACGAGTAGTTCCAAGGATGCATTGACCCAAGTGACTTGGAACCCCAATCAAACACATGCTTGCCTGCTGGAGCACGTGCGACAGACACTGATGAAGTGCATGCCAGATCCATTTTTCCCACGGTTCAGAACGAGGTCAACATGGCGCCCAAACAACCACACGTGGTGGCAATGAGAAAATGCCGAGTCTTATTTTGATACATAACTTATGAATTACGGTGAGTTAGGCTCCACCGAATGTGTAGAATAAAGTGAAGACAGTGAGTAATGCCGTCAAAGCAATTCTATGACAGTTTAAGCTGGTTACTTCGCAAACGAAGGCTCCGTACCCGGCGATAAACTTTTTCGAGTTATTTGTCGTATGTATTACAACTAGATTTTAATGTATTCATTTGAACTAGGTGCTGTTACTGTATAATGAGATACATGGCAGGCAATCTTGAAATTGGATCAGATAATTTTTGGAATTCATGAATCAGTTTGATACTTTATACTGATAATGTTTTTCAGGGATACACATCCTAGTCACTTTATTACCTTCTCATCATAGAGGATATTATTTATTTTTGACTGCATTAACAGCGGTTGGAATTTTTCAAGTTTACTAGATTATCATTTTTATGTAGCTAATTCTGCTGGGTGCTATATATTGAGATACAAGACAGGCAGTGTGTTTAGATATTGGATTGAATCAGTTAATACTGGAAATGTTTGTGTGTGTGTGTGGATACATAACATAGTGTGTTAATTTATTCTTCTTGTAGAGCACAGTAATTTATTTAAGAGCATAATTTATGTTTGACTGTATTAAAAGCTACAGTTAAGATGTCTAACTCTCCACAGGTAACTTGTCACTGTATTTCCTTGTCCATTTGTTCAGGGACCATTCTGGAAGGACATTAACCTTTGCTAAAAGGAAATTCCAAGCAAAATTATTGAAGCATGTACCCAAGATGTTCAGTACTAGATATGAAAGTAATTTTGTGCCCAACATTTAATCATGCATAATCTACAATGTACATGTATGTGTGTGTGTTGCGTACAGTAATTTGTCCTTTCAGTATCCATGAAATAAAAAAATTGCCTTTGCAACTATTTTGTGTTTCTTAATCTTCAGGCATGTGAGAGTTCAGATATTTAACTGATTTCAGATATTTTGATCAAAATATCCCATTTTATCCTATGTTCAATCAGATAATTTACTTCTAAGCTTACCCAATTTAGCGAATTTCAGATATTTTTCTAATTGACCACTCACATGCCTGATGTTTGCAAACTGTTGAGTTTCTTTTGCTTGATCGTCATCAATGCAGAAGCAAGATTTCATCATTATGCATCTTTTTAAGTGTATATTTAGTGCTTTGACAGGACTCTTATTTTAAGCCCAAGTCCCCTCCAAATGGCAGGAAAATGCGTATTTTAATGTCTTTTTAAAAAAAATTTCCGGGGGAACATGCCCCCGGACCCCCCTAGCAGGGCTTCGCGGCTAATGCCGCTCGCAACGCTGATAATGGGGCAACTGATTTTGTGAAGGGGGCAACCAATTTCTCTGGCCCAGTAGCCCTGGGGGCAACCACAAAAAATCCTTAATGTCAAGCCCTGTCATCTATCACTTGAAGCAGAGTGCAGAAAATACTGAGATGATCTGTTTAGCCAGCAAGATTACAGAAAAATCAACAATGCCAGTAATTCAGGATAAAACTTTGCTCAGATACTGTTCTTACCTTGCATACTTGAGAAAATCTATCCTCCGTGGGAAGCAGATTGGTAAAATGAGGAAAAGGGATGTGATACTCATTGTAAATTTACGGTTGAAGTACCAATGTAGACAGTAATCCTCTCCTATTATGAAGCTGAAGGCTGAAATGTAGGGGATAGAAAAAAACACTGGGTACAATCATATTATATTTATGATTATAGTTACTTTTTCACCTTTCATACAGCTTTGTGATAAAGAATAACATTAAAAATAAAATAGAATTGATGTGTGCCAGTGTGGCTGGCCTAACACATACTTGGTGTACATAGAATTTGTAGTTTATTACAATAATGAATTTAAAGTGTCTTTGATACGTATGACTATGTATGATGCTAGTTCCAATTAACACCAATGGTACCACCACAACTCTAAATGTCATAGTCTTTCGTCTGTACAATGCCCCTCTAATGGTACATGTTTAAGCAAGTTAAGATAACATAATGACCATCACAAAAAATCCTTTCCTGAAATGCATTCCTTCTATGTCCTTCAAAAAACAGGTCAAGGTCAACCATATAATGCAGTATATGTCAAACTTCCACATGATATATATTTGCAGTACACTGGGCATCATTAGCCTCACTATGTCTCCAAATATCAAATTCAATGTGTTTTCAACACATTCAAGTCCTCATCTTATCTTGCATACCACTATGGATGGTGCCGTCAAATTTCAATGTCTTTGTCTTCAGTCATGAGAACACCAGAGAACAAGAAAGGAGGGAAACACCCATACATACATCCATCTTTCCATTATTCTTATATCAGATTTGTACTTTTCATGCCAAATCCATAACATTTTGAAACATTTTTTTCTGACAAAAAAGGAGGAAAACCTCTGAAAAGAGGGCAATTCTCATCCCTGTGTCTTCTTGCCCGATCAACATTCCTACCAAGTTTCATCAGGATTTATGCATAATTCTTCATGAAACAGCATTCTCAAAATTTATATGTACTGCCTGAACACATGTATTACACAATAACACAGGTGGCAACATTGATATTAGACTGAACTAAGATTTTCATACACTTCATAAGTCCTTAAAAGTTATATGTGGGGTTAACATGAAAACTATGGACTGTATTGCATTGACATGCAAATGTTTACTGATGGTTGGCCAGACAGACATGAGAGATCATGTGAACTGTGACCTGTGGTGAGCAGACCTAAGCGAGTATGAGATACATGTATAATGTTCACAGGGAAGCAGTGGATGAACAGAACCCTCGACACACCGACAATCCCAAAAACATGTCCAGCCACCCCATCAGTTGGACTCATAAATACTAAACACTGGGACAACCAACTGTGCAAATTCACCTTAACTCTTTCAGTGCCAAATTTTGGACTGAATCAACAGCTTTTCTTGGCACACATTGCGTGCACTGTGTCCAATGTGTGCCGAGAAAAGCTGTTGACCTGCGATATTCTCTCTGGAACTATAGGCATACTGGTACTTGAATGAAAGGTCTTTTTATGAGCAATACGAATCTGGGATCCTAATGATAATTCTCATATGTCTCCAAGTGTCAGGGCAGGCTCATTAGAAGTAATGAAACAGATTTTCTGAACACTTACCACTGTCCCACTGGTCCCCGATAATAATGAAAAATGTAATACAGGTCCCAAAACAGTACAGAATTACTGTAATTGAGCAGAGTATTTGTGCCCACTTGCCACACATTGCATAAACTGTGTCCTGGTAGGTGGCGCTCTGGTGTACATCTGAGCAGTAAGCCAGCACAAGCAGGGCCCCAATTATGAACACCATCAGTACCTAGAAATATATGCATGCAACTAAGTGATGTATGTACGAAAGTTTTAAAACACAAGTGCCCAGCTGGCTGTTTTATTCCATGGTGTCAATGATGCTGAATTATTCTATGTTATACAGTGGTCCCTGTCACCAGAGACCACCCCTACAGCAACCAAAAAAGTGGTCTTATGAGACAGGTGGTCTTTCATGACAGGTAAATTAACATGGGAAGTATAGGACTTGAGAATCTGAAAAGCGCTCTCTCATGAGAGGGTGGTCTCTCACGACAGGGATCTCTCGTGACAGGGACTACTGTACTTAATTTCAGAAGAGTTAACATGTTGTTGTTGCTTGGTTTCAAAGAGTGTCCAAAAACATAATTCACAAATGTGCCAGGGATTTGATGTCCTCATGTCACAAAAATCAAAGTCGAGACACTACCAAACCCTGCACAAGCAAATTGGTTGTAATTTCATTCAGCATTGCCTTCTAACTTCTATAGCTGTATTGGTCGTCACACATGCACACAAACATCTTTTTTACCACAAAAGTCTTCATACCCAAAACCTTTGACTTGTATGGAGATGATATCAAAATGTCAACAATGACAAGCTTTTTTAATGTTTTCAAACTGGGGGGGGGGGGGTTAAGCTTGTACTAGTTGGTAGTTATGAAATATTTATTTAATAAGGCTGACCGTTAGGATGAAGCACTGTAGCAGTTAGTTCCTTTTTAAAATTGTGTCCAAGATATTTTAAAGTCCTTGGATACTGATAAGGCATGCGGACCAGATGGCATTAGCCCTTTGTTGTTAAAGGAGGCAGCTCCTAGTATTTCTTCTTCTCCCTTTCTAACTGCAAGTTTCCAACTGAATGGAAGAAAGCACATGTAACTCCAATTCATAAAGGTGGTGCAGCAGAAATGTGCAGCAACTATAGACCTATCTCCTTACTAAGCTGTGTAGGCAAGACTTTTGAACGTGCAGTATTTAAGCACATTTTTAACTTTTTACGGGATAATTATTTATTATCTGAAAACCAGTCTGGATTTATGCCTTGTGATGGAACCATCAATCAGCTTGTATATCTTTACCATCAATTTTCACAAGCGGTTGATCTTCAGAAGGAGGTGCAAGTAGTATTTTGTGACATCACCAAAGCATTTGACCGGGTGTATCATCCAGGGTTAAAACACAAACTAAAGAAAGCAGGAATCTGAGGGCAACTAATTTCTTGGTTAGAAGATTATCTTTATGGAAGAACCCAGAGAGTAGTAATTCATGGTGAGACGTCATCTTGGGGGAGAGTCAAAGCGGGGGTCCCACAAGGCTCAGTTCTAGGACCACTACTGTTCCTTGTGTACGTAAATGACATTGTAGATATTGTTAGATCTGAAATTTGCCTTTTTGCTGTCGATACAACATTGTACATCACTGTGGAAAATCCAACTGAAGCAGCTAATGTTCTAAATCATGATCTAGTGTCACTTTCCGAATGGTCTAACCAATGGCTTGTTACATTTAAACCCAACAAAACTAAATCCATCATACTGAGTAAGCAGTCAAATACAACAGATCACCCAGACTTGACATTTCATAATAATAGCCTTGCAAATGTAACCACCCACAAACACTTGGGGCTCTGGTTTTCTAAAGATCTCACATGGACAACCCATGTGGATCACATTACCGCTAAAGCTAACAAGCTTGTTGGTGTTCTTAAGTGCTTATAGTACAGGTTGAACAGGAAATCCCTTAAATCTATATTTTTCCTTCATACTTCCCTGCCTGGAGTACGGCGGTGTGGTCTGGGATGGATGCACTCAGGCCAACAAGGACCGTCTCAAAATCATTCAGCTGGCTGCAACATGAGTCATTACTGGGGCTTTTGCCCACACAAGTCTGGAAAAAGAGCTAAATCGATCCAAACCTAAACGTAATAAATTATATTATTTCAGAGATAGGAAAGTTGCCATCATTCACACAAGAATGCGCATGGGCTGTACCCAGCTGAACGGTGATCTATACAAAATTGGAGTTGTGAAGTCGCCATTTTGTTCATGTGGAGCGCTCACCAAAAGTGTTTATCACTTCTTTTTTTTTTTATGTAAATATTATCTTCCTTTGAGGAATGAGCTGCAAACCAAAATAGTACCCTTAGGTAACTTCAACTTGAAATCTGTGCTCTTTGGCGTTGAAAAGAAAGGAATTACTAAAAATCAAAACGAAGAAATTTTTGGAGCAGTTCATAATTACATAAAGCTTAGTGGAAGATTTAAAATCTAACTTTGTATTTGGTAGCTGGTAACCGTACAACAATGATCATTGTATACACTATTACGCTCACACATCATACCATCTTTATCCGTATCCCCTACATTTTTGTCCTGCAAGTCCTCCTCTGGTGAATTGGTGTTCAAAATCTCTACGTTGTCTCGTTTTGTATGTACAAGAGGCCTTCATATAGGCTAGTGAGCCTGTTGGCCAATTGTTTTTTTTGCAATGAAAATATGTTTAAACCAAAATTGTGTATACAATAAACCCTCCGTATGTGGGCACCTCCTTACAGGGGGCACTTTTCTTCGGTCCCGTTTCATTTTTCCTATTGACTACATTATAAAGCCATCTCTCTAAAGTGGGCACCTCCCTAATCTGGGCATTGGGCACCCTAAACATGTACCAAAATCTATTAAAGTGGGCACTATTATTTTGTTCAATAAACATTTTACTTTGCAAAAGAGTTATTTTTTGCGTCAGGACATGCCACCATTAACTTTCAATTTTTCAAGTGTCATTTTCTATCATTGCTCATCACCTAATGTGACCCCCCTATCATTTATAACACAGTACAGTACATGTATGGGCCAACATCAACAAAGCATCACAGCATAACAGTTGTTTTAGTCCACAATGACTTTTGACAGCTTTGTGGATCAACCATAGGATTTAGGCATCAAAGTGGACAGAACAATTGACTCCACTGGAAAGCAAGTTGGTTTGTGGATGAGCGTCAGCTCAGGGATTTACTCAACCTTGCAGTTTGACACTTTGATGTGCCTGCTGGTAATCATTGAGTTGGGACCTGTTCAGGACTATTTTTCTACAAAGTACTTGTAGTTGATATGTAATTGATTTTTTTGTCAAGAAATACAAGCAAACTGTTGAAAATCTGCTTTTCTCATTTATTTCATGTAGGATTAACATACATGTACCCGTTTACATGTGTATATATATACATGTACATATATACATGTAGATGTGTATGCATGCATATGTATAGCATCTCCCTTATCTTTGTTGCACATCCAGAGAACCCAAAATGGCCGACCCTCTGTAAAGTGGGCACCTCCTTAAAGTGGGCATTTTGCTCCAGTCCCAAGGGTGCCCACTTTACAGAGGTTTTACTGTACTGTGTGTCTCCTGTCAATAGCCGTCCTCAATGTTCAATATCCTTCACGCTATTAAATGTACTTGTACAGTTGTTTTTAACAAAAATGAGATGAGAGTTCTGCTATCGTTTTTTCAACTCTTACTACCTCAGGCATCACATTTGGACACAAAATTTTGTCTACTCTGCACTTGACCACAAACTTCTCTTTCAGGGCCACGCTACACAACTACATCATACTTGCTACAGAACTTCATATTAACATCATCCTATGTTAAATCAAGGGGACTGTTCACTTCTTACATTCTAAAGAGTATATATGGTAGACCTGCAAGTAGTGTGTGTGTGGGAGGGGGAATTTGAAAATTTAACTTCGAAATGATGAAATTACTGCTTGGTGTTGGCCTGAAGTGAACTGAACTAAAATAAAGTAAAGTAAAGTAAAATAAAATAAAAGACCAGCTCCAAGTGTTTTTGTCCATTCATGGGTTAAACTCACACAGTTAAAGGATGCACATCGTGGGATTGTTTGTGAACCTTGTTGCAAGGCCAAGTTTATGGTTAAACTGTAGAAGATTTGATGATTGCTTTTTTTTCATGTCAGGTGATACTATCTGGTGAAATCTACATCATAAATTATGAATCAGAGCGTCAGAATGTCAAACAATAACACAGCTATGTGTACCAAACTCAGTCAAGCTGCCTCCCACTTTACAATGAACTCTTATTCTCATCTTATTTGAGACATTTTCAGCCAAAACGGAATTACATAAATATATTATACATGTATATAATTATGTATTATACAAATGGATATTTCAATGGTGAAGTGTAGTTTGCTTTCAAACTTGTTACAAGTTTGACAGGCATACACAGAGTACTCTTGTATGCCACCCCCCCCCCCCCCCCCGAGCCTGAAGTTCAGTTCTTTTAAAATGATAATTTTAACCAAAATTTAGATCAACATTTCCGCATTAGGTTAAATAGCACATTGGACTTGCACCCCCACCCCCCTACTTTGTGAACCGATGTGGAAAAAATTACCAAACGGCCTCTACCTTACATCATTTCAAACAAGGATAACAAGTTTTCTGTCTGTACTTACTGCTTGCACAATTACAGCCACAAGAACGCCGCCAGATTGATTATAAGCTGCCGGGAAGTTAAGGAGGCCTGCTCCAAGAGCTGCATTGACCACAATGAACACAGACGCATACCAGGAGGACCCTGTTCAATAAAAATAAATGAAATAAGCCTGTAAATTAGAGAAATACAAAAATACTAAAGTAAGCTACACAGCAGATTACAGAAATAGCAACATTCAATTCTTACAGTTAATAGTAAATAATGTGAACTTTTTTTATCTATCTGTGGTACTACTTCTCCCACAATCAACAGAAATTGAATCATCATAGTCTAAGCTAGCATATCATGTGGTTGGGTTAAAATGGCAATTAAGCCTTTGTATTTCAATCTTTGTTAATTAAAACTATCAATATGCTGATATCTCAATACAAAGTGAAGTCTTAATCATATCCCATAAAGTGTCAATCACTAATCTAATCTTAGAAATCAGCCAGGAATGCTATATTGTTTGCTTGCCCTCATCATGGTGTAGCTGAGGTTTTTTTCTGTCAGTCTCTTTATTCAGTTATAAATGAAGCCAAACAAAATAATACTTTTGTTTCCAGTTACCACACCTACCTGTCTAAAAACCTCTGACATTGAATTTTTTTAATGGATGTAGAAGAGTAAGCAAGACACCCATGGGCCTAATGCTCTGCTGGCACAGTGGCATCACCTACATCTTCATTTCAAAGTTGCAAGTCTTCAAGTGGTTTCTGAACATATTTAACTTATGTTATTTTAGTGTTTCATTTGTCCAACAGATGGCACTATGCTACACATGTAACCATAGCTTATTTGTACAATTCCTGTGATGGATATTGTTGCATGTCCAAAGACAATAATAGGCGAGTCCTTAACTTTGTGTCCTCAGTGACCTTGGCACAGAAGATCAAGGTCACCCAGATTATGTAATACAAGAGGCCCATGGGCCTGGTGCTGTACTGACATTGCCACTGATATCCAAGCTACACCCTGTCATTACAATATCATCACTTTCAACTTTACAGGCATGGCGAACTCACAAAAATAGGTCAAGGTCACTGATATTATAAAACATTTTAGCATTGGACATGGTCTAGATACATCCTATAAATTTGGCACCTTTAATCCAATTACTTGTCCAAATGTGGAGTTTTATATCTTAAAACACATTTTGGCTCATAATTTCCGTCAAATTATTGGTGGGGTCACTAGTATATTACACAACTTAGACTTTGACCTCCTCCACAAGCCCATCATATTTGGTGAAGATCTGCCAAACATTAAAGATGCAAGAGTACTCACAAGATTTTCATATTTTGACCCTTATATCATACAATATTGCAGGTGGAGCCACCAATATCAAAAGGAACCCAAATTTTCATACACCCCAAAAGTCCTTAAAATTATAATAACTTGAAAACTGTAAACAGTATTGCACTCACAACCCAAAAAGTTACAGGCAGACAGACATGAGCGATCCTATAATCTCTCCGACCTTAGGTCAGCAGAGCTAAAAATTTTAAATGTAAATTGATTGATGATTCACTCTTTTACCAGGGTTACTGGCTCAGTGAATGATAACACAGGCCCTGCATGATAAAATGTGGTTACAGGAAATGACAGTAAGAAGGAACAATTAAAATCAATTAACAATACAAATGACACGAAGATAGTATAATAAATATAGGTGAAATACCCAAACTAAAAGTGTATGAAAGTCAGGAGTACATATAAATGAAAACACTTGGCAAAATAAATCAACTAAGGTGCATGGCCACAAAATTTGGAGTCAATCTGGATGACAGTTTCTTCGGAGAAGTCCAAAATATGAATTAGCATTAGAATGCCTATTGTCTTGCATCTAGTAATAAATAGGAAAGGTGCATTTACTGGTAAGTACCCAAACTCCAAAAATTGTTAAAAATCAGGAATCCACAGCAGTGCCACCTAATGAACAACTTTGTTTTGACCTTTTCACAAGAAAGCATATCCACCATGTTTAAGATTAATCTGAGTGGCAGTCCTGGAGCCGTCAAAAACAGCAAAAACACACAAAAAATTATGCCCAAAGAGACAAAAATTGCAGTGGTCCCTGGTCAACAAATTAAGAACTAGAAGTCAATAGGAGGGTTTCTGTGTGATATCAAAGCAATTGGGTGAGCACTTTTGGAGATTTTTTTTACAAGATTAAACTAAATGCCCAAAAAGGAACAAAACAATTCATAAAAAAATCCCAAAATCACTGGAGTGTGACCATTTGGCCAAACTTGGTAAAGCACCCACCCAAGGTACATTGCCACCAAGTTTGACGTGAATCTGGTTAACGGTTTTGGAGAAGAAGTCGAAAATGCGAACTGTGAACAGACGGTTGATGGAAGTCTTCTTCATTCATTTAACCACTTATTGTAGTCTTGTTACAGAACTTGTAAACATTATCATGGAAACTCAAGACATTCACATGGATCTCGACTTGCAAACTACTACTAATGGTAATCTAGGCTGGGTTAAATGCAGTTCCAAGGCCCAATGCTCCTCACATCCATAAAATCTAAGCACACCTCAAAGTATTGGGCCAGTCTGGACACTTTCTCCTTTTCCTATCATATGGCTCAATGTCTTGACTGTCCATATAGTTCTTGCGATAATGCTGTTTCTGCAGTGTTGTAATCATTTTTTTTACGCTGTGGCGTCTCAAACATTTTATACTAGAGAGTGTTATCAGAGACAGGAACTCTGTAGATTTGCTGGAATCACTAGGTTGGTTGCCTTTATCTACAACACAGGACTTTCATACAGTCATAATGGTCTATAAATGTAGAAATGATTCAGCTCTTGATTACCTATCTTGCCTTTTTTCATCTTCCGAAATTCATTCCTATGCAACAAGACAGGCAAACAATTTACACATGAACCAAGTATGAGCATGGTCACTGCAAAAACCCTTTACAAATTTGAGTGCTTCCCTCTTCAATGGACTATTACCCACATACCCTATCCACATTACCCAACTAAAAATCCATATTACCCTGGTAAATGGACCCCTTTCATTGGTTCTCCTGGCAAGTGCCTGGAACTATTTTTTGTGCCATATTTGGATATCAGGCCAGGGTCATAGGTCATAGCCAAGCTACTAGTTTACTTCTTGAATAATGATGGAGGACAAGTAAGAGCAATTTTATCCAAATATATTAGGTAATTCCACAACAGGTACCTATTTGTGAAACGTTTGAACTTTTTTGTTCTATTTTGTTCACTGAATAGAACTACAATTACTGACAAAAATAAAACAAACTGCATGAAGGATCTGACTGGAAAGGACAGCCTTGCGCTTGTCCATTGTTGGATCACTCCTCATCTGCTTTGCACACTTGGGAGTGATCCAGCCATGAAGTTGGCTGTCCCAGCCAGTCAGATTATCTACTTGGTTAGTTTTATTATTATCTTCTCTGTGACACAGCAATTTGTTTTATTATTGTGCAAGATGTACCAGTTCTCAATTGGCCAAGCCATGCAGTTTGTAAAAAATGCAGCACAATATGTCACTGACCATAGATAGGAAAATTATTGTTACAAATCAGAAACTTCAAGGAGTTGGGATGTATCCTAGAATATGGACTTCAATGTTCAGTCCATCATGCCCTGCCTGGGTAAAGTGTCTTCCGAGGGGCTGGATGGTCACTTTGTTACTATTAAATGTAAGAGAAGAGTTCTCTTAGCCTGTCTTCCAGTGAATTTTGCTTCGGTCCTACATGCTGTTTGTGACAGGTCCTACAGGTTGGGAGGTACACTAAATTTGAGCTTTCACAGCAGCCTCCCCTAGGGACTCTGTATGGCCATTTGGTTTCTGTGCTGGAGACACTTCCTGATGTATTAAGCCAAATGCAGTATTTGCAATTCTGGCGACTACATTCAATCTTTTGTTTTTTGCCTAAAATAGCTGGGTTCTCTATGAGTTGAATTCTTGAGTGGATTAGTACACCTCAAAGGTTTTATGGGCATCTAAAACCTATGCTGACTGGTCTGGTGATGAGTGTTTCAGCATGACATTAGGCTTCTAAAATCTTCCAATTTTGTTGGGTAATTCCTCTCATTGGATGGACAGCAGGGTTGTATGATGTGATTAAGAAAAAGTTTTCATCACTGCTTTCTTCATTTTGGCTTGGTGCCAGAAGATCTGCTCTGTTGACTGAGTCTACTTCGCTTTATAACTCTCTAAGCATAAGCAGCTGGGTACTCCCTTTTCCCATAATACGTAAGATTTTTCTTTGAATTCTCTTAAAAATCTTCTGGTTTGCTACAAATTTTCTCAATTTGCAGGAGTTGAATGTATGGTCCCCCAGTTCTGGAATGTCTGGGGTGAGCTGATCTGAAATGCAGGTAAGTATGAGTGTCTGAGGGTTTAACATAGAGTGTGGTATGTGCCCCACGTTGTGAGTTAATTTTCACAGTGGTATCTAAACAAGAGGATCATGATGATCCTGTGCTCTGTTGACTGGCATATCCACATTATTTTTGCAAACTTTCCATTGTCTTAAGTCAAACTATATTCTGATATAATTTCAAGCAATTCTGGTCAAAAATAGCATTAACTCAGAAAAATTAATAAAAAAATTAGGAAAAAAACTGCAGCACAAACTGGCCAAAACAAAAAATAGTTGAACCCAGGTGACCTTATGTGCAACATCAAAGCAATTGGCCAGGTAGTTCTTGAGACAAGCGGGGTTTCTGCTAGGATTTTTTTCAGGGGGTCCCCAAGGGACCCTTTGACTTTAATTTTGGGGGTCCAAGAGGTTTTCAAGAGGGTCCTACTGAAAGAGTCCCAGAGTGATAAAAAAGTGTTCAGGTAATTGTACATATATTATTAATAATTGTCATATCATGTTTCTTACATTGAAGCTGAATGATCTAATTGATGAACAATTTCACTCTTTGTATTTTCAAAGATCCCTCAAGTTTTCTTGCATGATTTTACAAACAAACCCCCCCCCCCCCAAAAAACGAAGTACCTTAGCGCGTCAGGCACTGTGTTGTCTTTGAAGTCAAATAAAGCGCCGAACAAACTGTGATTATAGTGTGAATCTAATCATATTGATAGACACAATGCGTGCATCCTGTCAGAGATATTAGCAGTGAAACTGCTTAATTCACGCATGAGTATCTTCATTTTCTCAACAAAATAATCATTTGGCATTTCTTCAATAACTGACAAGTTTGCATTACAAAAACTAGAAGTTTGGATGTTCATATACTACAATGTTCACGGTGGATCGACTTCGTGAAAATTTCCCATGCTGCTTTGTGCAACCAACATGGCGGCATCCTCACATGTGCGATTTGCAGGGCCTGTTTTACTTGTATGAATCTTAAAATTCCACTTCAATAAAATTACATAACATGAATATCCCTCCACATGATACTCTTATGGACAATTAAAACATCGACAACATGGTGAGGGCTTTTATTCTTTTCCGTGCATCCCAAAAACGTATGGCTATGGTCCTCAGTGTGTCCAGGGTATCGTGCAGTGCGTTATTTACGCACATATGTACGTTAACGGAAACCCTGACATAAGTGACAAGGAAAATTTTTAATTTTTTTTTTCAAAAAATAAATTAAAAATTCATCAAAAATAGACAAATTATTGCATTATCATCTCCTTCAGAACTTTGTAGAGGCCCACCTGGGCAATATCCATGTACAAAATCAAAACATTCCATGAAGCTGTTTTTGAGAAGATGTTGAAAATGTAAATACAACAGCACAATATATGCACTGTAATTTGCCATATAAACATATACAGCGGCAGCAATCACTTACAGTTGCAAAGTGTGATATCCCATATGTTTGTCAAAAATTAACATATCCACATTATTTTCACAAACTTTCATTGTCTAAAGTCCAACCATATTCTGATAAAATTTTAAGCAATTCTGTTAAGCTGTTCTGGAAAAGAAGTCGAAAATAACCTTAACACACAAAATTCATAAAAAATGAGAAAAAAATCACAGCACCACCTGGTCACCAAAATACAAACAAGTTGACCCCAGGTGACCTTATGTGCAATATCAAAGCAATTGGCCCAGTAGTTCTTGAGATAAGGAAATTTTCAATTTTTTCAAAAAGTGAATTCATTAGATTAGAAAAATTATTGCATTATCATCTCCTTTGCAAACTTGGTTCAAAACATTCCATGAAGCTGTTTTTGAGAAGAAGTGGAAAATATAAATACAATAGTGAAACATATGCACTGTGTTGCCACATATACATATCCAGTGGCAGCAATCACTTACAGTTGCAAAGTTTGATATCCCATAACTTTGTCAAACATTAACATATCCACATCATTTTTGCAAACTTTCATTGTCAAAAGTCAAACTATATTCCGATAAAATTTAAAGCAGTTCTGGAGAAGTTGAAAACAGCCTTAACACACAAAAATTCCTTTAAAAATTGGGGGGGGGGGGGGGGGGGGGAATCAGCACCACCTGGTGGCCAAAATAAGAACTTGGTGACAGTATGTGTAATATCACACCAATTGTCCCAGTAGTTCTTGAGCTGACGAAATTTTAATTTCTTTCCAAAGATAAATTAGAAATTCATAAAAAATCAAAAACTCGTTGCATCATCACCTCCTTCACAAACTTAATTGGTATAGGCCCACCTGGGGAATGTCCATATGCAAAATCAAAACATTCCATGCAGCCTTTTTTAAGAAGAAGTCGACAATGTAAACAGTCTAATGACAGACGGCCGGACGACGGACACAAATAGATTCTATAAGCTCTGCTGACAAATCAGCAGAGCTAACAATTTATTTCACTTTTTGATTGATTGCACATGATAAACTAGATTGTGGCATGACAAGAATTCAGATATTCAACAAAATATGTTACTTCTTCTTCTGAGTGTGTCCATAGAGAGAATATGTCATGAATAAATCGCCACCAGGCTAGAGGTGGAAGCGTATGTTTGAGCTTGCTTTGAGTCAACGCCAACGGTTTTCTTCCAAATCTGCCGTAAAAACATTGGCAAATGACGAAAACTATAGAATAATATTCCAAGTTTCAATTAATTTATATCCTACATTCCTGCAGTGTTCCTCAATAAGAATGGGTTTTTATTTTTTAAAATTTCAAATTCTATGTATTTATTTACATTGTATGAGTTTGGTTTTTGTGTGTGTGTGTGTGTGTATGCAAGCAGGGCCCATCTGCAAAGCAGCTTTTTACACATTGATGTATGGCTGCCCTGAATAAATAAAGTGTATCTATCTATCTAGTCTGTCTCTCTCTTTCTCTATCAAGTCCACCACAAAAGCAAATGAAGGTGCAGACAAGACGAGGGCCTGCACCTTCCCCATCTATAGGGATGTCAGCGAGTGGGCGTGGTCTGTGCCTCTCCTATCTGTCACATGTTAAATTTGCCCAACTTTGAATAGTGGCCTTGCGGTCAAATATTTCATTTGCAGTTCCAATATCACATTAGTTCGATCAAGAAATATGTTTTTATTAATATGTTATCACGGTTTCTTGTTATTGCGTGCATTTATGCGTAAAGCGGGGATTTTTACGTGAATGGTCAAACACGCTTCTCGGTGAAATCCGCCATTTTGCATAAAAATACGCTAGACCAAGTATCGCTCATGTGATCGTTTCTCGCGTTTTTTTTCCCGCGATCAGCCTCCCACATGGTGGATCTTTGGAGGTAAGATGGGGTTATGCAATCGTGAAAAAAAAATTCAAAAAGTAATTTTTGGTGATTTTTTCGCCATTTTTACGGCGTTATCTTTAAAATATGACTCCAGAGAAGTTTGTGAATGGAAAAATTTGGAAAAACAGATCAGAATACTTAATGAATTTTGGAACCAAATAGGATGAGTGCCGACACGATTGAAATAAGCACAAATGAGCGCAATTCATTTAAAATATGATGAGCGATAATACAGCATTTGCCCATTGGAAATACTACATACATTTGCTGCCTTATAGGCCTACCTATTTATTTGGAATTTGAATCATACTCATTGGAGGCGTTAATTTGTATTGTCCATTTCATTTGTCAGGAGTGTTGATAAATTGATATTTGTGAAAAAAGAAAAGAAAGTTACAAAGATAATTATGCTGATTAATTAACTATTTAACCCCCCCCCCTTTCCAGGTTAACACCTCCATGCCATTTATAACTTCAATATAAGTGATAAGTTATCAGGCCACTAAAAAGTTAGTGGGCATGGCACTTTTTCCACATTCTGCCACAATTATATTGTCATTAAAACAATGACCTTAGTATAATTTTAAAAAAGGTGCAACTAGCAAATTTATGGGGGGGGGGGGGTCACAAAATGTCATTTCCATAAAACCAGAGCCATGCCCAGGGGGCATGAATGTCTCGCCAGCATTCAGTAGCAATGTAATTGTAAGACCAAACATTATAATGGTATTCAGTAGATGTTGAATGTATCAAGTAAATCTCAATATATTTACTCAGAATATACCACTTTTTTTTTTTTTTAAATGGCCAATAAAGTATATAACATCTTAATACAAATCAGAGCTTGACATGCCAGTTTCAAGCTTCGTAGTGATAGATGTCATGTAAAGCACTTAATACCCCTTGGCCAGCATGACTTCATATGTTCAGTTACCTAAGTTTGACCTTCAAAGGACACTTCAAAATAAATTTAAGAACACCAAAAATAAAGCATAGGTACTTTGCTATTCATGTTAAATACTAACTAGGGACCTACAACAACTATACCCAAGACACACAAGGAAAATAAGATTTGTCGAGTCAAAAGTAGGTCAGAGTCATCCACTTTCAAGAGATTTCTGACGTTTTGTAAGATGCAAAGCTAGTATAAATTTGGTGAACTTGGTTTGACTCTTGGCCATGAATAGCATTGTACATTCGAGGATGCAATGCATCTGACCTCCAAAGTAGGTCAAAAATACATCAAGGCCACCCACTTTCAATAGACTTCTAAAGCTTTCCTAAGAAGCAAAGGTGGTGTAAGTTTGGTAAACTTGGCTTGAATTCGTCAAAAGTTGCAGTGGTAACGCCACGTTTTGCATTTCACCCATGAAAATACATTTAGGTCGTTGAAATCAGTTGAGGTCATCCAATTTCAACAGGCTTCTGAAGCTTCTAAGTGTGACAGTGATGACCCTCATCTCTAGGGATGATTACAATGAATCATCCACCCAAGCATGAAAGCCTTTCCTAGTCTAGTTAGTGAAATAATGCCACTCAGAAGTTTTTCTCCAATGCTCAATCAAGCATAAAGTAATCAGTGAAGTGTGACAGTGATGACCCTCATCTCTAGGGATGGTTACAATAAGTCATCCACCCAAATATGAAAGGCCTATGTAGTCTAGTTAGTGAAATAATGCCACTCCGAAGTTTTTCTCCAATGCTCAATCAAGCATGAAGTAATCAATGAAGTGTGACAGTGATGACCCTCGTCTCTGGGGATGATTACAATAAATCATCCACCCAAATATGAAAGGCCTATGTAGTCTAGTTAGTGAAATAATGCCACTCAGAAGTTTTTCTCCAATGCTCAATCATGCATGACGTAATCAATGAAGTGTGACAGTGATGACCCTCTGCTCTAGGGATGATTACATTAAATCATGTACCCAAATATGAAAGGCCTATGTAGTCTAGTTACTGAAATAATGCCACTCCGAAGTTTTTCTCCAATGCTCAATGAAGCATGAAGTAATCAATGAAGTGTAACATTGATGGCCCACATCTCTAGTGATGATTACAATCAATCATCCACCCAAGTATGATAGCCCTATCTGATCTAGTTAGTGAAATAATGCCACTCCGAAGTTTTTGGTTGACGGACGGACGGACGGACGGACGTCCGGACGTCCGGAAAGTGACAGCTTAGTCTCGCAAACAGCTAACTCCGGCGAGACAAAAGTCTTTATTGCACATGTTACATATTGACTTGTCTGTCCATCGGTAGGCACAATCTTGAGAGCACAACTCCTACACTTCCATTTTTTTTTCAAACTTTGGACAGGTTGGTACAGTGACTGCACAAATGTGGCATGTAGATGTGCAAGATAAGAAGACAGAAGTTTTCAGATGTGACTAGGTATCTCCAATTACAAGGCAATCTTATTTGGCTGCAGGGCTTGCCTATACGCACAATCTTGTGTGTAACCATGTTTGCTTTTTCCCATTCAATGGGCCATTGGCTTCAGATTTTCATTCATTTGATTCAAACTTGGTACAGTAACAATACATAACTTGCATAAGTGCAAGAAGGTCGTTATTTTGAGATGCAGCGACATATCTCTAATTGATATGTTATCTTTCTTGGCAGCAGGGCCTGTCTGTGTTTGGGTGTGCAGGGCTTGCTTAACTTTTGTGTGCAAGTCCTCCAAATGTTTTTGCATAATCCAGTACAGGGACCAATGTGTATGTGAATGGGTACACATTATCAAGTGTGTTAATTGGCAACAATGTTTTTCTTGTTTTTTTCCACAAAATTGGACAACCATCACCAAAATCATTTTAAATACCAATTATTTCAAATTACATGTAGGGAAAATTCTAGATGCACTCTTAAACATTATTTTGTTGACCAGTGGTGAAGTAGAGTTTTTTTTTCCCCTCACAAATTCTTCCAAAATGAGTCTCTATCAATTTCTTCTCCAGTTCCAAAGAAGTAGCATTTGATAGATCATCAAAAATGTTTCAGTTTTGTCTCCATCCTTAGGTTAATCAATTTGCTCATTTCATAAGGATATTTAGGCAGAGCGTTCTGCAACTTTGAACTTTGATTGGAACCATTGCATTGATACTCCAGTAATATTGCCTTGTATATGGGTAATGATGCTGCCTGCATGCATGGTGGCTATTGAATATGTATTGGTTTGTTGACATTGAGTGATTGTGAATGCACGGTAAAAGAGATGCGTATGACCAACACATTTCATTTTCAACATTTTCATCTCTTATTCAAATGTATTGGGAGCAACATACATCTGTTCTTTCATATACATGTACCTCCCCTCATAAAGGGGTGTTGAAATTTTGTAACAACAAACACTACATGTATTCACTTTTCCCTTTTTTAATTGGGGGGGGGGGGGGGAGGGCATGGTTGAATATGGTGCCTTCTTACTTTTTATGATCAACCTTACATTTGGATTTCATGCTCCTCCCCGCACCCCCCTCCCAAAGGGGGATACAATGTTGTTCCCCTGATAAACAATGCACTGGTGCCAAAAATTTCAAAAATGCAGGTTGCATGTATTTGGTAGATGTGAAGTTTTTAGTGTTGATACAGCATATTTAAACAGTCATTTACAGGGTTCATGCATTTTTCAAAACCCTTGCAAGTCCTTGAATTTTATTTTCTGTTTCGAAGGCTTCAACAGTCACTGAACTAAGTTTATTTATTTATTTGAAGCAACACAAGTTGAGAATTCGAAATAATACAAATTATTTATAGTGTACCAATCAATTGTCAGATAATGGTACTGCTATTTCTGCAATGTTGACATGCATTCATTGTTTACTGAGATCAAAGTGATCACATCATAAACAATCATTGAATGAAATTACATAGATAATTTTGATTTTCAGGTGTACAGACATGCAAGAGATTGGTATTCATGATCCGGGGTAAGCTACAGACAGCAAAGATGACACACCAAAGATGCCTTCAACAGATACATTGTGACCATGGCATTTCCGAGGAAGAAAATATTGAGCATATTCAAGTAGACAATACTTGTGGGACAGAAAATGTTTGTCCCCCACTAAATAAAAGAAAAATTTGGGTCACAGTACTGGATACAACCAAGAGTAGAGTCTTATCTTAACACTGGTATATCCCAGACTTTCTGGAGTGACTTTTTGTCATTTACAGTCTCCATGCACATTCAGTTGACATTAATAAACTGCTTACAGTGTCTGTTGCTCTTTATTTTGTTCATATATAAAATACATGTATATGTGAATTGTTCGCCCTGGACTTACTGTCATGTTGTTTATATCATTTGCTTTCATTTTTTTTCAATATTTCTTTAATGGCAAATCAAACTCAAAGGAGGAATACATCAATATTATGAATTATACGTTTTAAATGTATAATTTATAATATTGACGTATTCTTCTTTTGAGTGAAATGTTGGAAGTTTATGAACACATTAACATAAAAAATGGAGTAGATTACACATGACAGTAAGTTTGGGTCTTGTTAAGATCTATGGATTAGTATGGTTAATTGTTAGATGCACACGAATGGTCCAGAACCCACTGGGCTATATATTATAAATAGGTTTAAATACTACCAGTCTCTATTAGTGCCACTCTTGATCCAGTGGTTCCAAAGGCACTCATCAGCAGGCGAAACCCTTGGTATAATGTGGAACAGAATTTGAAAAAAATCATTTATCAACACTGTAAAATTAAAAGTTATACTAACTAGACATTAATAAAAACATGTAGCATGCACATAAGATTATGTAACTTGTTCAGTAATGTGGTACTTAACAAATTACATATCGGCATCATGCAATTTTAACATTTTTTAAGATTCTGAATTATTAAGCTGAAACAGCACATGAAGCATGATCCATAAACCAGTTAGAATGAATTTATTCAGTTCTTACAAATGTCTGCCACATTCAATTTGAAAGATCTCTCCAGTAAATAGCGGGAAAACTGATATAACTTCTGGGGGCTCTCCCCTCCCCCCCCCCATTAGGCGAAGCCCCCGAGACCCCTGCTAGGGGTTACCCCAGACCCCCAAACTGCCCTTTGTAGATGGAAATATGTCTGCTCATTTCAAAACCTGCAAACAACAGTACAACACTGCATTCTGTGAGGCCATACCGACTTACAAGTGAACAAAGCCAGGTTGTGGGCAAGTTACTCGGTGACGTGACAATCTGGGTATATAGTTAACACTTCATAAAATGTAGTCAAACGAGCTGTCAAGTTAATAAATGAAAGATGAAATATGATTCATGATATAAAATAATTGTGAAACAAAATTTTCACAGCAAGTTCTGCCTGTGTATTCTAAAAACATCAATTACATTTATAAGGTGATGTTAACATCATCCTCAACATGCAATTTAAAAAGGGGCGTGACACCATTATTTATTACATTTGACAATATATTTACATTTTTTTTCCATTCAATCATTATTAATAGCCTTCTTTTTATATGAAGTTTAACATATTTCATGGTTGACTGCCTACAAACAATGGAAATCATCAAAATTTTTTGCATTTATGTTGAGTACTGATGAAAATCCTGAAAAATTGAGATTTTTCAAAATTTTCGTTTTTAGGGTTAATTTTAACCCCCTGTATCTTCTCTGCTAATTTACCTACAGGAATGAAACTTACATTTCTGAACTTGTCATGGAATTACCAGTACAATGATGTATAACTTAAATATATGTGTATCATAGTTTTAGAATTATAAAATAACAAAAATGTGGAAAAATGGCAGAAAAAAGCCCTTTTTCCAAAAATTTTGATCCTCCATAACATTTGACTTAATTGACCTACAGCAAAAAAAATATATATATTTTTGGTTTTCTGGTGCCAAGACCTTTCCAATGGTGTATCATTTGTACATATTGGACCACTTTTTGAAAAATCCCGGACGAATGTAGGTCACTTCGTCCACATGCCAAGTCGTCCCTAACCAACTCGTCCCCAAAAGCCAGATCGTCCCCGGTCAAGTAGTCCCCGTCAATGCAAACTCATCCCCATTTTTCACCCAACTCGTCCCCTGTTTATTATTATATCATTAAATTGTAGACTTTTATTATATTAGCAATACAAAGGTAATTATAGTATGAACATCGTCAGACAAAAAAGGTAATGTTTCTAATCAGCATGCGGGCCAATTTTAAAGCTTTCTTTTGTAACAGTTAAATAATGTGATAGATCAAGAGGGGCTGACACGCTGTGAGTGAAAATCGACATGTCGGGTTAATTCAGAATGTTTCATAACATAGTTTCGCCAAAATGACCAGCTTATGGGGAAAGAAACACGGGCTGCTGAGCTACGCAATTTGCCCACTTAAAGCTCCGCCAACGATCGCTCAAGTAAAAAATTATGTTGAATGTGAACCATGTTTTTTTTTTCATTCACTTCATGATCTTATACGTCAATGAAAAAAACAAATAACACAAGAAATCAATGATTAAAAAAAATAATAATCTAGCCGTAAATTACACTGGTCGCTCACGTAAATAGCTATGTTGAATGTGAACTTAGCCGTATATTACACCGGGGGACGAGTTGATATCAAGGCGGGACGAGATGGTTGGTGCGAGATAACATAGAAGGGGACGACTTGGCATGTGGACGAAGTGACTGCACACCTCCCTGACAACCCTAGCATCTATTTATTTGGCCCTTCTCATCATTCCCCTCTGTCCACTTTTGCTTCCGCTTCTAATGATTAATTACCCCTGCTCGGCCATGGAAGAGTGATCTTGAACCCTCATTTCCATCCCAACACCTTCCCTTCACTGGCTCCTTATGTGCTTCGTACAAAACTAATTTCAGTGAGAGTACTCTTGAGTCTCTTCTCCACCTTTCCTTCCCTCGCTTTCCTGTCCCCGTCGTTTAAATTACGACTGTAAATTCTGTTGAAAACAGCAGTAATAGTGAATATGTTACATCATGGAGCTAGTAGCTCCATGGTTACACCGAGAGACCAATTATATAACTTCCAGTAGCAGTAACCGCGCCGTTCAGTCTATTACGTTTCAGGTTTTACCTGTCTCTATGCGAGGAAGACTTTTGTCGACGGCTGCATTCGTCAATAAACCAAGCCTTTCCTCTTGCCCTTGGATCCCGCTTGCATCGCTTTCGTCACTATTTATATCGTACAGGCGTCTTACTATCGACATCTTGGTTTCTTTGTCAGAAAACCAGTAACCCAATTGTACTACCCAACTTCATGTGAGCGGCCACACAAGCTGAAATACTCATCAGCTGATTGTCACAGGCACGAGGTTTTGTTGTGGTGGGCGGCCCGACCTCCGCCGACTTCGACCCGCAGGCTGCTGTAACCGCAAGCGGAAAGGGCGAAAGTAGACACCCGCTTTTACGGCTCTCCTCAACGGGCTATAGGTCTGCCATGCTCACGACCCACGAGTTGGTATTAAACTACAAGACTTCATTTAATGTGGGCTCATAATAAAGATAAAGCATTCACCAGAAGCTATTTTACTGACACACTTAAGTACAACAGTGTGAAACAGTCCAAGACAGGAATTACAAACACAACCCAATATAATTATTTACGTCCATTATTTGATTTGTAGGCCTAAACAATAAATTACAAACACAAAATCAAAATAAATAAATAAACAAACAAACAAACAAATAAATTAAAAACTAAAACACAGAATGAAAAAAAAAAACAAACAAAAAATAATTTGCTTAAACACTAATCGGCTTCTGTGTGCGGAAGGTCTGCATATGATATGTTGATAACAGTAATCAGGTATCTTTGATTTCAAACCAACATGCTGTTGGCGGCAATTCCATAGTGGCAATCACGGTAATAATCAAAGAAGGTAAAATCATGTACCTACCTCCAATCTTATGTGAAGTGTGAAGGAGCTTAAGTGTCAAATCCTAATGATTGTTTGAAATGTGCACGTGATTTGTCAAGTACAGAGCAGAGGCTGGTTACTTTCCCAAATGTTTGGCAGGGGTGTGTAGCTTGACCTTTCGAAGGACAATCGTTCTCTGGAGCACTTATCTGTGATAGTTTTAAAGACATTTCAACTTTAAAATTTTGAAGTGTGGATAATTTGCATGAATTTACATCCTACAACTGTGGTCATGCGTCCAATAGATGTGCAGTCCCAAACACGACGATACGACCAATATTTGGGCCTCTTTGTTGAATACTTTGGAAGCCAGAAGCAATTTAAGTGTCAAATTTCCCTGTTTGCATAATTTTCAGCCTTTTGATCACTCGGAATGACATGAGAATTTTCATATTGTTTTGTTTACGATGGCGTGTGTTCAAGTTCTCTTTTCCTGTCCACAGGTGAAAGACAGGGACCTGCATTCGGTCCACTGCTTTTCATAATCCGTACCAATGATTATACCCAGATTACTCTATATTTGACTCCATTCTTTACGCAGACGATGCAACTTTAGTGCATGAGTCCTTTGTGTTACTATAATTTATCTATTCAGTCTGATGTAATTTAGGCCTGTCAGAATTCATAAATACAGAATTTAAACAGTTTATAGTTGGCTGGCAGCCAACACATTGACCTTGAATGTCGGTGAAACTAAATATATGTTGGGTTGTTGTTTTTTTTCAGAATGAATTAGATTTAGATTTAGATATAAAGTTGAATAATATTTCTAGTTCAAAGTATCTGAATTTGATAAACCTTGGTTTAGGGGAGACTGGGAAGAGTTGGAACACTTTAAAGTCAAGGCCCTGTATCTTCAGGAGTATATAATTACATGGTCATTCTAAGATAACATTAAAACAACAACAGGGTCCTTCAAAAATGGGCATTGTCTTGTTCAGAACTCAATGCGATGTTATATGGCCTACTTACTTGCCCACTAACACATATATTTTCAATCTTTTCTCACATGCACTCAGTAACAGACTGCAGATCACAAAGATTGTTATTACCTAGTTGTCAAGGTGACAATGTTAATTTTGAGTGATTGATGCACACACTCTTTTATTCAGCAAGAAATATTCAGACAGGGAGCCCATGGTTTTAAGCTTTGTTGTGAAAGAAACATTTTGTGATAAGATAATGGTGTTAAAACATAATATTTCAGTTTTACAACATTTTAGGCTCCTCCGAAACTAAAACTTGCATGTAAGTGTGACAGTGTGGCATGTACAATTCTGGTGGCCAATTTGCAACTTCATAAAAACATCATGTAAGAAAACACTTCTGCGTGTTCTGTGCATGTACAAAACACTTCTGCGTGTTCTGTGCATGTAAAAAACACTTCTGCATGTTCTGTGCATGTACATTGTACATGCATAAGGTAGTTTAATGGAAACTGAAAACATTCAAACACATATACAGTGATACCTGCTGTGTGCAACCACTCCTGTGAGCAGCCGAATTGCTTTTTGTGGTCACTAGGCTCGGACATAGGAGTCAATTTCTTTGTAAAATTTACCTGTGGTGACAGGTCACATTTTCTTGGCAGAAGGGGTGGCCACATACAGCAGGTACCACAGTATATTATCCCATCGTTCAGCATTTGCCATCTCATATCAAGTTTTCCTGCTTAACAGACTCCAGTGGTGTGCCTAAGACTACCTTGCCCCTCCGCAATCTGTTTGTACACTGCCAGTTGAAAAAGGACTCGCAGTCCTACTGGATGAAGTGCAGTGAAGGGCATCTTTTCAGTCCTGTTGCATTGAAGTCCACCAGCTATGGGTGCACTTATTCGTTGTCTAGTCAGCAGTTAACCACATTATTTTCTAAAATGCCCTCATGCACCATATGCATTCATGTACAAAGCTGCATTTGATGTTGAGCCCCACAACAAATTTGTGAAATTTGTACTTAGTCGTGGATATGTTGATACACACCATGGGGATCTCAATTTTTTATTCATCATGAGTGATATTTTGAAATATCTTTCAATTTCAATGACATCTCTTTTCCCTTCATTTCATGCAGTGTTCAGTCTTATAAGGCCACCTTAAATGCAATTAAAACTGGTGTCATCACACGAAAATACAAATATAATGAAAAATGTCAATTTATGGTGCTGCCCAGCGTAACTAAGTGCTTGCCATGGCAAGATATTTTAATGGTTGCTTGTGTTTAAGAATCATGGACATTCAGTTTTTGCTCATAGCCATTTACAATATTTATTAAGTATTCCTACTCTTTGTTCCTCTGTCATCCAGATCATAAAATCCACTTGGAACAAGCTACAAGACTACAAAATAACTGCTATCTTCACTTTTCCACATCATTCTTATTCCTGGGGGTTTTTTTGTGTTTTTTTTCTTTTTGTTTTGTTTTTTGTTTGTTTGTTTTGTTTTGTTTTTGTTTTTGTTTTGTTTTGTTTTGTTTGTTTGTTTGTTTGTTTTTTTATATTTCTCATCAGGGTGATAGTAGATCTGAGGCACACGTGATTTTGAACTAATAAAACTGTTGTGGATTTCCACCAGAGTAAGATATGCCAGAGACAGCAAAATACACAAGCGGTGCATTCTTTCCTGCACAACATCTGACTTCATTTACCCTGTAAACAGATCTTTGGATACAGAATATTCCATCTAAAACGCAACAAGAAGTTTCATCATTTATTGACCATTTATTCATCATTTAGTGGCAACCACCTTAAACCAGGACAATAATATGTTCCACTTCGGCATGAGAATTTCGAATCACTTGACTTTGGGGTAGGTAACCGGGAATTCTGCTTCTATAACCAGACTTTGAATATGGGGGTAAGTGAAATACTGTATCAAATTTGACTTGATGAAAAAATCGAAAAAGAAAGTGGCTGAGCCTTGGGCTTACACGACACACTCAACTCAGCTGGTAACTTCAGTCTTGACACTTATCAGCCATATTCATGTTGCATGCTTGCACAGTGTTAACATTATTATTGTCTAAATGATATTGTTCTTTAAAATTGTCACTGCATTTTTCACGTCTGGGTTACCTTACAGTAGTGTGACAGCCTGCCACAAGCAGTGCTAGTGGCCGATACACAAACAAGGTATATCCAGCGGTAGAAACAGGAATCTGAAAAAAAGGGTGGCGAAACATTGACTTATTTTGTTGAAATGAGTGTCCGGGGGGTCATACCCAGAATTTTTTTGTGTGAAACGGTGGAGTCATTTTTAGACTGAAGGGCAACAAAGATTTGAAGAGAGTTGAAACAAAAGTATTCACATGTATTTTGTAAAACAAAAAAAGGTGGGCAGAGGGGACTAATGCCCTCTCGACGAAGTGGATCCCATCCTGTCATTTTTTTTCACTCTGAGTAGACAGGCAACGTGGAGTGACCCCGGCCTGCATAACGACAAGCACCAGGTGGTGGCAAAAAGTCGCCGACTTTTCGTCTACAACCACCGCTAGATTTACATGCATTCGTATAATATCAAAGATAGTGTTATATCATTTATGTATTGCTGGGGGTTATGATTCAACCAAAAAAAAAAAAAAAAAAAAAAAAAAATGACGTGTTTTATTCACCGGGACCATGCATATAGGGTAAGTTTTAGATTTGTTATGTTTGCATCGGTGACATTTTGAAGCCGTCATGTTAAATGACAAATTTTTCTACATTCTAGAGATTATGTATAGATCAACTGAAATATGTGTTAAGATTAATGGCAGGATATCAGAAAATTTTCAAAATTATATCGGGGTTAAACAAGGGGATATCATGAGTCCAGCACTTTTCAATCTTTATATTAACGACCTGCCAGAGTATATTGGTAAAGATAATACTGATCATGAGCTAAATGACCAAAAAACCAATGCCTTATTATATGTCGATGATTTAGTTTTGCTCTCCTGATCACCAGAGGATCTTCAAGAGAGCCTTCACAAAATTGATGAATATTGTAAAAAGTGGAAACTTAACATAAATGCAAAGAAAACAAAAATCATGATGTTTAACAAACGTGGAAGTAGATGTTGTCGAAAATTCTATCTGGATTAAGAATATCTTGAAAATGTAAAAGAATACAAATATTTGGGTTTAACTTTTGCAGTTAATGGTAATATGGTCAAAGCAAAGGAGAATGTATACAAAAGAGCTCTTAAAGGCTAATTCAAATTAAAGGCTTGTTTAACACTCACCAGTTCATATCCGAGATTAAGATTAAAATTATTTGACCAACTCATTAAATCTATTGGACCTATCGGACTGTATGGCTCAGAAATATGGGGATATGTAAATGTGACAAACAGAAAATTAAGGGATGATAACTGGGTGGAGAATTTATATACCTCGTACCCTGTGAAGAAATTAAACATCAGTTTTAGTCAACATATTTTATGTGAAAATAGGAGAACAACGAATGTGACAGCAATGGGAGAACTGGGGAGATATCCAAGGGGCATACATGTAATAATTCCAATGATCAAATACTATGGTCTTTTGGAAAACACAGAAAACAAACCATAAAAGAATGCAAAACTAGAATCGGTTAATTTGAAAAAAGAGAGAATTGAATCATGGATGACTTTTATTTTAAATGCTGTGGCAAACTCCAAATAAATATTCAGGAAACGAAAACACAAGAGGAAATTAGCAAAATATGACCGGTATCAAAAGAAAACTATATTAAGTTTTGGGAAATACAAATGGGAAAAATTTTAAATACAGAAGGCTAATTGTGCACCTACAGAAAAATCGAAACAAATTTATTTATGATAGTTATTTGGATCATGTATATCGCAAGGATCAAATGGTAGCACTCCCACAACGGAGGGTAAGTGCCCATAGACTTCAAATTGAAAAAGGGCGTCATCAAAGACCATTTTTGTCCCAAGAGATGAAAGATTCTGTAAATTTTGTCTTCTGTCCAATAATAAAATAGGAGATGAGACCCATTTTCTTAAGGGTTGTCACAATTAAAAATGAGAGGGAAATATTATGGGTGGAAGTAGCAAAAAGATGCAAACATTTTAAAAATATGAATAAAGAAATTATTTTTTTTACCTTCTTAATTGAGAGGATGAGCTTATTATTTTTTGTGACAAAGTTTGTGTCAAACGATTTTGAAATATATAAGATATGAAGAAGTTACCACAACACTGCACCCACCACAATTTAAATAATGTATATAAACAAAGGATAGGATTCTGTATAGAACTAGTGTGCTCCGTAGACTTGTTGACTTTCTGTTTTCATACTCATGTACACGTCTACATGAGTATGATCACCTCTTGGCCCCTAGAGGGCGTGAATGTGGCAATAAAATCTTTGTATCTTGTTTCCTATTGGGCAGTTGCGCACATCTAGGTTAACCCTGCGGTTAACTCCGTGTTAGAATGGACAACCTGGCGTTGTGAAACTGCAATTTAACTTAATGTTAACTCCAGGTTGAGCAACCACAAGTTGGTTTGCACAGGGTTATGTCAAGTATAGATTACACAACTTCAGGTTGAAACCACTTGCTTTAGGCCTACTCCTTGACTTGTAAAACAATTATACTGTTATCTTTTTCGTTGTGTTTATGGATACTTCACATGCTCATGTTCTCCAGTCCTCTTTCAATGAATAATTTTATTGACATGTTAATTCAATTCGTGGAGACTGAGGTTCTGCACTGGGCATGTTGAAGTGCATTGGTCACCATCGCACCATTATGGGCCCGAAACGTAAAATCAATTTTACTCCTCTGGGAAAGAAACTTTGTTGGAGTTGGTTAAGGCAGCTCATTATACAATACAGAGTAAAAAGAACGATGGACGGATGATCGACAAAAAAAAGGCAAATGCTGGGATACCATCACCCAGCAGTTCAATTGAAGACGCAGAATAACTGACAGAACCCCCCTCCCCCCCAAAAAAAACCAAACAAACAAACAAAAACAAACAACGACAACAACAACAACAACAACAACAACAAAACTGAAGGATGCATGGCAAAATGTGCAGCGTAATGCATACGAACAAATTACAAAGGAAAAACAAGAAAAGAGAAAAACCGGAGGAAGAGAGAAAGAGGGCACTATTAGCTCAATATCCCAGAAGGTGGCAGACATGCTTCCACAGCAAATTACAAGCTTTATCTATCTATCTATCTATCTATCTATCTATCTATCTATCTATCTATCTATCTATCTATCTATCTATCTATCTGTCTGTCTGTCTGTCTGTCTGTCTGTCTGTCTGTCTGTCTGTCTGTCTGTCTCCTCCCACATTGCAATGAGGTTGCTCCTTTCTAGCTACACGCAAATTTGATATCATACTGTACACACACACAATATGGTTTAAACATATTTTATTCAAAAAAGCGATCGGGAAACAGGCTCTGCCTATATAAATCCCTCTCGTGAAAAAAAAAGAAATAAAAGAACAATACAAATGCTGTACAAAAGATAAAGACGGGCCACAGGACACCACATTGACGTAACATCGACATGGACATACATACAAAAAGATCAGACATCACAATTACAGGACAGACAGAAGTATACATTATTAGAATACAATACTGTCGAGGCCAGCCAACACTGTTCACATGAATACTGCTCGCGGAAAAAAAAAAAAAAGAAAGTACCGGCCCGCACGTGAACCACCAGGAGTCACAAGCAAAGCTTGCTCGTCAACTTGGGTGGAAAACGTACGGGCCTCAGTTGAATCTGCCAGAATGTAAGATATATGTGTGGGTACTGTCAAAAATAATTTGGTTTACTGCCTTTGAACACTTGGGATTTCCAAACATAAGAGTTTGTAGTGTGAAAGGAGCCAATACTATGATATTTTGGTGCAATAAATTCCGCTCAGTCGTGTATTTGGTACACACAATATAGACATATATATATGTATATATATATATATATATATATATATATATATATATATATATATATATATATATATATATATATATATATATATATATATATATATATATATATATATATATATACAGTGAAACCTCTTTATAACCGCACTCAAATATCCGACAAATTCAATATAATGACAGAAATTTTCAGGGGAAAAAGTTCACTTACTGTGTTATTTGACTCATATACATGACATATTCAGTTATATGACACATTTCTTAGGGAACAGATGATGCCCTTATAACGAGTTTCACAATATATATATATATATATATATATGTATGTATGTATGTATATGTGCAGTTCAGTCTACAAGGTGATGGCAGCGACCATGATCCATTGTGGCAGATTTGACAGAAAATGATAAAACGAAGGCGAGCTCCATGTTGTTCCATGATTCCTGCTTGAGCTATAAAGTTCAGTTTGGTGTCTGTAGAGGTTACCTTAAATTTATATGCACAACAGACAAGGGGCAATGGTATACAGTTCTAAGCCATTTTGTTTACAAGTTTACAGGAAATACAGGAAAAGGGAATTTCTTACAGTAATGCAGAGTGTCACAGTACCCGATGTTAACCATGGCTTGGTGGCTATGTTAAAATTAAACCATATTTTAACTTCAGGTTAACTTGTTGAACGTGTGCAACTCAACCTGTCTGTTAACTCTACGTTAACGACTCGTAAGGCACCAAAAACCTTTGCATGGCCGATTTTGAGATTTTAACGTTTTTACAAGATGAATGTCCTTTCTATTAGTTGTCAAAATTTCAAGCTTTTAACTACTGTAGAAATATGAGAAAAACGCCCAAAACCACACAAGCATGTGGACATCAGAACGTCCATGTGTCATTATTTTGGTTTTCAACCGCCAAACGGAACAATGCCACCCGTCAATCATACTTAACAGCCTGTCACGTGGCTGCAGGTAGCAACGGTCCATGGCAACAGGAGAGTGGTATCAGGGCGCCAATGCGAAAAAAAGGCGACATGCCGAAAGTATGTTTGTGGGCAGGGAAAAGATGCAAACATGCTAACATATCATAGCCTTTGTGGTTTACTTTATAGTAATCTTGCTTGTTTTGTGTTCTAACGAAGGGAGACTTTAAATGTTCAAGAGGAGCGGCAATCGTCTGACGATGTCCCTTCAAAGGCCGTGCCGCGATGGATTACCCCAGTGGTCCTGCACACCGAAGACAGGCGGGGGAAAAAACTAACACTCTAATCAACAATACCCACGTACATGATAATATTTTATCGAAACCCAGGGATGAGGAAATAAAAGTGCAAATGAACATTTCGAAATAACCATAAACGTGAACAGCAGAGAAAACACACAAAAAATAACGTTACAAAATTCAGGTTGGAAAGAGAATTGAAACTCATTGACAAAATAATGACAAGCTAACTAAGTGTCTTGTGTACAGACAAGTCCAACAAGCTAACTACATAAGGTATCCAGATAGGAGTAAATACAATAAAATACTATCCCTAAAAACGGGATGAAGAGGTAGGGGGCGGAAGACGAAACCCGCCATCCGTGCACAGACCAAGAGCGGCCGTAGGCGGCCCACCGAAGCAAGGCAACACAACTTTCGTTGCCAGGCTTGAGGTCACGGGGCCCGAAGGGCCGCCTCCATGACGTCACGCTTTGAAACCAGACTGTCGATCTCGCCGTTTGACAGATCGCTGAATAATGCTTTCTGTACTTCAAAAGCTCTTTTATTCATGTGATTCGCCAAAAATTGATTGACAACCTCCCCAAATGTTAGGGGACGATGTTTTCTACGTTGTGTACAAATATCAGCTCAACTAAAGCAAATGGTATTGTTTCAGAGGCAAATGATCAACATCAAAGGCATTTGAAGCTTGTTTTCTCCGATAGGATAATAGGACGAGAACCCCACCAAAGAATGGTTATTCCAAGAAAACAGCTGGGCGAAATTTAATCCGGTTGACAGCTTTTGATTCTGTAATGTCTGAACTGCAAAAACGATTCAGCGATTTTCAAAATTTTGCTTCGTTCTTTTTCTATGAAATGAAGAAAATGAACATCCTGAAAATCAAAGGGAAAATTGAAACGTCAAACTTTGAGGATGGATAACAGAAAAACGAAACCAAACATGAAAAATCGTAGGATCGTTTTTTGTTGCCAATATGTCAGGATTAAGATGCAAGTGTAATTATGAATTTATCACAAATAATTAGTGACTTATATCGACATTTATGGGGTGGATGCTTTGCGGTCAACTTTCAACTGTTTATTCAACAATTAACATCACAGACACCCAAATACGGGCCATATAAATTCTTTGGAGTATGACGATTACACACATATATGATATGTTATCCTAACGCAAATACAGTTTGAGCTAGGATGTACTAAAGTGGGATTTATTTTTGGTGTCTTACCTGTCCAGGTTGACATAACTTGAAGTTAAAATAGACGTGTGCAACTGGCTACATGTGTCTTAACTCTTTCAATGCCATCTGCGGCTTAAGTCGAACTACCTTGAATCGGGGAGGGGGGGGGGGAGACCGCTGAACCTTGGTATGACCTGTGACTTTTATGTATAACTATAAGTTCCCGTATAATTATTGGGGCTATGGTATGACCTGTGACCTGTATGTATAAGTACCCTTATAATTAATTTATGCAGAAAAGTACCCTGATACGTCCCTGTATGTAGTAACCTGGAAATTTGAAGCTGCAAAACATGTTTTGATAGTTGTTCACTGAATGTTGTTATCTTCCAGATTGATATTATCCTTCAAAATCAATAAATATTAATGAAACGTAAAATTGAACTAAAATTTTGTGCTGTACGTCTCTGTGTAGGCCTTATGGTTAAACTGGCAGTACCAGGTATGGACAGGTGAGTCAAATGCTTGGCTGATGGAATTGTAGCACTGATAATGTAAATGACTTTTTGAGGGATAAGAAATTTAGGACAACTTGCAAAATCTGCAGCTCGCATTCCTCACCACTGACACCAGCACGGAACGAGGCGCGTGGAATTGTCAACTGAATACCAGAAAGGCCACACCTGTCAGTCAAGAAATTGTTTGACAACACTTGAGTGCCGGGCAAGTAGTTTTACCACATGGACAAAGGCTGGTCATGTGTTGCAGACTGACCAATCATTGTCGAAAGTGTGTGATAAAAGTCGGCAACTGTCTCGGCTCGGTCTGCCTTTTCTGGACAGGTAACTGGTGAGTAGACGTTTTGGTGTTTTTGTGTACCGTCAAACCCGCCAGACTTTGTCATTGGGAGCAACCTGCAGGAGTATGGGTTTTATAATTTGCGCAGTAACTGAACGCAAAAATGAGTAACTGAATGGAGTTGGTAGAAAATAGGCCTATGCGTGTTTTTTACGCGCAGAATTTTTTGAACACGGGAATTTTAAGATATATATCAAAGGCGCCACGGAATATTTCTGTTAGCTATAGAGCAATGTCAAAAGTGTTCCAATGTTAAAGTAGGTGTGCAGAATGTAGGCTTACCTTCATTGAGTTCAGGCGCGAGTTGGAAGATACAAAAGTCAGAATATTCACTTTCTTGTATGCCGCACTGACCTTTTATATCCAGTGTGCTTCGCCGGCAATCTACTGCACTTCAAACGTTGGTAAATTAGAGAAGCCAGCTTGCAATGTGTGGGTTATAAAGTATGACTGGCCTACACACACGCACACACACACACAAATTACTGCTGGATTGACATTTAACAGGAATGGAATTTGCTGGGTTTCTTTTTCCGGCACTTGACAGGCATATCTTGCATCAACAAAATTAAAGGAAAGGGCCAGCGAATTATCACTCAGCCTCTGGTATTTTGACGCGCATGGTGGGGGAAACAAGTTGAAAAGCGAGCTACACGCGACACTTCAGTATTGCGAAGCCACATAGAATACAGGCACAGGCGAAGAAAATTTGTGGCTGGAAGTCTATGCTGTGGGGTAATCGTAATACAATGGTAAATCAGCGAAGTGGAGCATACGAGTCACCAGACTGAGAGCGCTTGCACGAGACCATTCAGTGTGACGAGTATGCTCAACGCGTCTCTGTCAGTGGCCAATGGTCATACCAATGCCACACCAGGGTGGAAGCAGACTATCGTGACCTTTTGATGTTGGGAACCAGGATGATATGGACAACTTTATACTCTTATTTTATTCATTTTTTTTTTTCATTTGATAATACAGCTGCAGTTAAGGGTGAAGTACGGCTACCCCTCAGTGTTAACAGACAGCCACAAATTTTAGTTTTCGTGAATATGGAGCTTGGCCCAATGGGAGGTTATTACGTTTAAGTGTGGCCAGCGAGCGCTTTGCAAGGTGCCCAAGCTTCTCCTCCACGGCACTATCGATCTTCACTTTTGAGGGTGACTCTTTCAATGGTTTGTGGCTTCAGTTGCAAGACACACTGCCAAGTGTGGGGACCCCATGTTTACTTAAAAGTTAAATCACGGAGGAAAGAAATTGCTCCATGCGCAGATTAAAAGTTTGTGCAGTTGTGTTAATGCGTTCCGATTGCGCAAGTTAACGTCGCACATTTCACCTTGTGATGGAACATAGGCCAGTGCTAAACAGCTTGTGTTGTAACGTTTTCAATGTCGACTCCTAAAAAAACCCGCATAAATAACCTGTCTATAAAGCCAATAGGAAAGGTCAGAATTCGCTCTAAGGATTGTGTATATTCGCCCAAATACACAACTGAATACACAAACATTTGGAGGGCTAGAGCTGTATATTCCCATTAGTTTGTATGTTAAAGCAACCTTAAATAAACCAGTCACTTTTATAGCTGTGGTTATGATTTTTTTTTAGGTATTTAGTTATGCATCTAGATTTACCGTCTAAAATAAAACTGTATCGGTGCATGTCGCAAAAGATGGCAAATTCTTCTAAAATCGACAATGTTAAAGGCAATTACAAGTACGGAAGCCCATGAATCGTATACTTTAAATATAACAGGCTTTTGTTTCAAGGCAAAATCAGTTGCACTATAGGGGCAACTTGGGGCCAACTTGATCAAGGGCAACATGAAATTCGTGGAATCCTGAAGTTTGTGCTTGGTTGAATGGTTCTATTCAAGCGACACATCTGAAACTGGTGTGGTTCCATTCAGAACTATTCTATAGTCACACGTAATCCTACCATTGAAAAGCAGTGTGCACGGGCGGTGGTCCGTCCATGGGCAAAAAGTGCACGGACTCGCCTGGCAGTTGCACAAGAATGCCGATCACTTGATCTAATCAAACGATCAGGGGAGGGGGACGGAGAGATGACACACACACTCTCTTTAAAAAAAAAAGTGGTTACTTTTGCTGCCTAGTTTAGTTGTGTCTATCGCCAGGGCCCGTATGCATAAATATGGTTTATCTGTGGTTTAGCTTATTCCAGGGAACAACCATGGTGTAAAGTCTAATCCGTATGCAAAAAGGCATTGCAAAGTTACCCCTGGTGTAAAGTTACACCTGGTTTAAGAATCCGCATGCAAGAAGGAAGTATAGCTGAATGGGCTTAGACTGCCCCAGATTTCTAAACCTGCCAGGGGGACAGTTTAACGGAGGTGTAAGTCCCAGTGGAAGTCAATTTCCTTGTATGCGAGGGACCAGTTATGATATATAAAGTAAATTATCATGCTACTGTACATTTAGTGAAGGTTCAGATATGGTAAAACGCCAAATAGTGATACCACCAGTACGAAAGATCAGCTCCATTTCACATACCTTGTGCTAATACCATTAAGTAACAAAATTGTACGGTGTGTACATTATTCAAACATACCAAATGGACGCGCTATTTGAATATTAAATGTTTGCTCTGCTGCAAATCTACACACGAAAATACTGTAATTACAGAAATCCACACTGTACCCATTACTAGTATGAAAAGCAATGACCGTTTCCTTGAAACTAAATATTTTATTGCAAAACTGTTCTTGCGCTCATTAAGGCATACATGAAGGCACTTTTCTTTTACTTTCATTGAAAAAATTGCTTTGAGTGGGAACAAAATCAAACTAAGATTTTAACTTAGCCTGGTTTAACAAAATTATGAAAGTCATAAATATCATGTTAAAATACCTGACCAGTCAGCAACAGTTCAATTCACTGCAAAGAACAAAAGTGATCTTTCAGCATCACGTTTTGCTTAAAATAAATTCCAACTAAATGTATGAAAAATGCAATATTCTTTGAAACAATATCAGTAAATTGTCACAAGCGACCGAATGTCGCAGTAAAGGTCACTTTAAATATGATAAAGTACTGCATAGCAATACGTAATCCCCCACCAGAGAATAGGTAATATAGTTGACCCAATTTTGGTGTGCAACACCCCTCTAACTTATGTGTCAACACGCCATGGTAGCTGTACATGTTACCGTATATGAAGAATGGCTTGGACAAACTAAAACAATATAAGAGGTCTAAGATCAAGGTCAGTGTGACCCAATTCAGCGTGCGACCCACCCCTATGCCATGAAGTGTCCAGCCACCAAATGTTGTAGAATAAATTCTTATGAAAAATGGAACATGGTTAGTAAACTATAGGACAAGGTGAAACGTTACGACTTATGTGGGGTGAAGGCAAGAAATAAGTCAGTGACCCAATTTTGTCGCATGACACGGCTATTCTATGAAGTGTTTACAAACAAAATTTGGTTGGTGTGGGCTAGCATGTAGGATATTGGGCCTGATCAAGGTAAAATCATATGAGGGGTCAAAGGTACAGGTCATAGTGACCCAATTTTTTTAGTGCATAACACAAGCATATCCCATGAAATGTACAGTAGCGAAATGTCCTTGGATTAGGTCTTATGGAACACGATTGAAATATTCCCGCTTTTCAAAGTAAAGCGGACTTATTTTTTTCTGAATGTGTTACGCAATAAAGTATCCTACGTGACGGAAAAGGATTGAAGTAAGTGTACAGGGGATGCGAAGCATGGTCACGAAGTTTGGGTATTTTTGTACGGTTGCAATGCAGGTATTCACTCTGGGTCGGACCTTCATTATATACACTCAAAATTTATTAACGATTTCAATTTTAAAGGAAGTTTCTGTAACGAGTTTTGTTTATTTACTTATTTTTACTGTTTTTTTTGTAATCTTTAAAAAAAATTTGAGGTGGAGTTCGGCACCTTATTCCCGAGGTTAATTTTCCATGCGCCGAACACAGGTCTCCAGAGTTTTTAGGCCAAGTATTGTAATTTTGAAGGTTTTATCTGTTTTTTCCTGGCCGGCTGCATTGACCAATGAAGGGTAATATTTGACGTTCGTTTTTCTAGGTATTCGATTGAGACATACATGGTTTTAAATATATATATATATCATACATACATTAAAAATTGTGGTCAAAAGAGGTGAGGTTTATTATTATTCAAATAAGTTAACTGCTTTTCGTATATTGCATGCGCAATAAGAAAAATGGAAGTAACTTTTCATATGCAAGATGGTTTTATGGCAAGATTTTGCTAACAAATACATTTACTCAATGTTCAATCATTTTTTAATTAAAATTTGCCAGCTACTTAGTCACTCTGTCCGCCAAAATGCAATTTGGTTGTCAAGTTGTGTGTTGCATGTCTTGTAAGTATAGTTAAGAACTAGAAATGAAGATTTAATTCACTGCATATCTGTCTGGGTGCCTTCAAAATGAGACCATTTTCAAATGCTACACCTTGCCATTGAAATTTCGTGTATTAGCCTAATTTTTATAAAGTAAAATGCTACAACTTTGGTTCTTGGTTCATTGGATGTGGCCATATCACAAACTTATAAAATGGAAGTTTGAATGAAGCTAGTATCTGTAATTTGTATGTTTACCTAATTTACATAAACTAAAATCCTACTTTTTTGGTTCATGATTCATTGGATGCGGCTTTGCCACAAACCTATTAATTGAAGTTGAAATGGCATGTCTATGTATAATAGTTTTGAAAATATTAAACTTTTAAACATTTTTAAAAGCCCCTTATAAGCACAATTTGAAATTCTACTTAACTTATACTGTCCATTATATTGGCAGGCGTCACAAACCTATACATGCACATTGAAATTTTGAGTATCCAATATTTTTGGAAGATATGGAGCTTTTAAAATGTTAAATGCCCCTAAATTTGCATACTTTTAAACATCATGACTATTCTAAATGAGATGCACAATTTCACTGGTTAGGTCAGTCACCATAACAAGGTTGGTGGTTTTCGGAAAAATAGTGCTTGAGAAAATCTCCAGACCAACTTGGCAGTGAAGAAAAGAAATAATTCTTGGAAAAAACAAAATGTCTGGGTTGGCACCCAGACATAAATATGGCTTGCAAAAGCCAAAACTTTTTGGGGTTAAAGGTCGGGAAATAGGTCAGTGACCCAGTTTTGGCACATGACACACCGCTTTTCAAGGAAGCGTTTACACGCAAAATTAGGTTAGCGTGGACCCAAGGGTATAGGAAATATGGCACAGAATAGCCCCTGTGCAAGGACGGACAGATGAGCAGAAGAGTCGCAAACTTAAGTCCCCTTCCAGTTCCTGGTGGGGGACTACTTATCGCCTATCATAATATGAGAGTTCAAGCAGAACACCATTAAACAATATTTACAAACATTAAATGCAAATTGAATTATCTTTCTAAACCCTTTGTATTGAAGGAGATATGTCCACCGATCCTATATTCTGTGGTACAATACAAATTTAATAGTACCACTTGTCCCAATCATAAGTTTACCCGAGTTAAGCACACAGTTCATGCGACATATAAAACGCAGTTTATGCTTTCACTCGTATAAATGATCATAGCAAACTGCTTGGCAAAATGAATTTCAAATACGTGAACCTTCAAATGACCTTGTCTGTGTCTATATATTCTAAGTGTTAGCATACTTTTCATTCTTTAACAATGCTTCTGATATTATTGTAAAATGTGACATTTCCTCTGATAGTTTGCAATAATATTAGAATCTTTGCTGTAAAATTCAGGGAAAAATCCTTGGAAAAGGGGTGCATTTTAATTTATGGAACTATCATGTGCTACCACTTTTGTGGGGAGTGCTAGGGCCCGGGTTTTAATATGGCCAGTAGACTGGGGTGGCCAATTGTCTGAAGGTTAACCATTGGGTTGCGTTCATGAGATGCAAAATATTAAATCTCATGTTAACGATGTTGTTTGGCAGTGCCACTGAAAAGATCACTCTGTGGTTTGTTTGCCCATGTTCCTAGTCAAATCACCTTGGGCTGTGAACACACGGGGGAGAAGTGGGACACTACGAAAGGTGCGAGATTTTTTTTTTTTTTTATAATTACTGTTTAACAGATTAACTTCATGTGGTGGTAATAGGATATCCAAAAGAAAGTTTGGGCACTTTCCTGAAAAGTAAAATACTTTCATACCACATTGCACGCATACACATGCAACTGTGGAGCATAAAACAAAACAAAAAACTATTCTCGAGAAGTGGGACAAAGGGGTGGGAAAACTGGGACAACTAAATTAGGCCCAACAGTAATTTTGTCTAAAAACTCTATACCAGCTCTGCACATGGGGTGAGCTGGGACAGTAATGGGGAGAACTACGGTAGTACTTGGGAGCGCTGTGACACTGTCCCAGTCTCCCACTTCTCCCATGGGTAATAATTCATAACATGCCCCATCTACCTACGTCAAACTTCCTGACAATTGTTATGACTGTAGATTGTTGAGATTACATATTTGCGACAACCCAAAAATGAATGCCTTCTTAATAGATCTATGAATAAAGACAAAAAATATGGCGAGAAGCATTTTTTTTTGGGGGGGGGGGAGGGGGGAGATGAAATGTGAAATAAATTGAGAAATGAATGATTATCGGATCTATTCTGTTGCAGAGACTTAGTGCTAAGAGAGATGATGAGGAGAAGTGTATTCATCCCAGACCCGCGTCGGGTGGGTGCAGCTCAGGCGGCTGCGGTGACAGCGGCGTACGGACGTGCAGTTGATCTGCTGGTGAAGTACGCCGTTGTCGAGGGTGATGGGGGTAAGTAAACTGTTAACCTTTCTCTCACAAACATGTACACATTTAATATACATTTTGTATCAGAAGTTTAAGGTAACAAAAGAAAACATTGAAGGGAAGAATTGGCCTTGGATGAGTTGATGCGGATGTTTCTAATACATGTATATCTCAGAATCTGAACACCATGATTGAAGTCTTTGGCCTAATTATTTGCATGGGCATATCTTTCAAGAGCCATCTGTAAAGATACAAATAGTCAAATGACTATTAGTATTGTCAGTTTTTTGCATTAATTTAAACCTCCAAGTTATAATACAAACAACTGTTGATATTACATGTACCAACTAGAAAAGAAAGATTTGCTTGAAAGCAAATCTGTCTGTGTGTGAAAAATTTTGCACGATTACAAAAATATGCAGTGTTGCAACACTTACAATTTGAGTCCAACATGAATAAAATTGGATGGAAAGTGATCAAATTATGGCTAGATGAAACATTCAGAAGGCAAAATGACCTTGACCTTTAGAGTTCAAATGTAAATGAAAGAAATGTGAAGTGTTACAGTATCTACAGTGTGAAACCAACATGATCAAAATTGGATGAAAATTGAGTTATCGTTTGCCCACATAGACAAGTGCCCATATGTAGCTACAATCTGTGTCCAACATGATCAAAATTGGATGATAATTGGCAGAGTTATGGCTAGATAATTTCAAACGACAAAATGACCTTGACCTCTGACGTCTGGAGGCCACATATATATTAAAAAAATGTGCAGTATTACAATATATACAATTTGAGCTCAACATGATTAAAATTGGATGAAAATTGACAGTTATGGTTGGATGAATATTTCAAAGGTCCGAATGACCTTCACCTTTGACCTTTAGAGGTGACATGTGAATTATAAAAATGTGCAATGTTACAATATCTATAATTTGAGCCCAACATGATCAAAATTGGATTGTGACGGAGTTATGGCTAGATGAATATTTCAAAGGTCCAAATGACCTTGATCTTTGACCTCTAGAGGTCACATGTAAATTATAAAAATGTGCAGTGTTGCAGTAGCTACAATTTTGTGTCCAACATGATCAAAATTGGATAATTGACAATTATAGCTACATGAATATTTCAAATGGCAAAATGACCTTGACCTTTGACCTCTAGAGGTCGCATGTAAATTACAAAAATGTGCAGTGTTACAGTGGCTGCAATTTGTGTACAACATGATCAAAATTGGATGGAAATTGACTGAGTTATGGCTGGATGAATATTTCAAATGTACAAATGACCTTGACCTTTAGAGGTCACATGTAAATTACAAAAATGTGCAGTTGTTACAATATCTACAATTTGGGTCCAACATCATCAAAATCGGATGAATGCTTTGGAAGCCAGAAGCAATTGAATTTTTTTAATTGCCCTAATTTGCATAATTTTCAAAATCTTGACTATTCAGAACGATATGCAAAACTTCACTGCAGGTGCTATAGGCATGCAAAGTTTCTAGCTTGCACGGTGTCTTGAGTTTAAGAAGACACAAAAATCTGGCGGAAAGAAAGATAGCAATGAAAGAAAGAAATAAAGAATATTGGGTAAAACAATGTCTGTGTTCACACACAGATATAATGTCAAGGCCATCTGGTGTATTTTTATCGCGAAACGTCTATCAATGAAACATTGAAAGGTTGGATCGGAGTGTACAAGCATGCATGCCTGATGCGCTGTGGAGCCCATAGTTTAGTGTTAATTTTTGCAATCAGAGGGCGCTTTTGTCAGCCAGCAACTGGTCTTTTCCATCATCTGGAATATTGTCACAGCACACAAGATTGAAATGTGATTGGTAAACAACTGAGTGCACAGCCACACAGGGAAAATGTTCATGTAACTGCTGCGATTGAACTGAAAAGATACCGGATTAAATTCAAGTACATTATTGCACATTTAAATAGTCTTAAATATAGGCTGTCCTGAGCACTTGGCCAGATTAAATAGGCAGGATTTACTCAATTATTACAAACTTGATTCATCCTTGTGAAACATCAACTAAGAGTTGACTACAAATTTTTTTTCTTTTTTTTTTTTGTTTTTGTCGACTTTGAGTGAGGAGTAGGGGCCATTGTGGGAGTTTGTTTTGCATTTGTGGTCCAGGATGTCCATTGTTGCAGTGCTAGTCAGTATTTCCCCAGGTTTTACATGTCTGGCTATAAATGTTTTGTTATCACTGGGATTGGAATGTGTAGCCCCAGTTTGTTTCTACCTGTTGTATGCACTGGCAGATGGTTGAACTGTCCTATCCACTTAGAAAGGATACATACAGGTTCAGGGGCAAGTCAAGTTATCTGAACTTGTTCTGTACTATTGTTTGGTTTGATAGGTGTTCTGTATTCATGTTGAAGCTGTGTATTTATAAGCAAGCTTCACTTGTTTAGGTAATTCATTTGTCACACTCTTATTTATTCATTATTAAGAGGCTTGTCTTTGCTGAATATTTAGGGTAGACAAGGAACCACTACTCAAGAGAAGTGCATGTACGGGAGTACACAGGCTCAGAAATGTGTTCTGAGTAGTTGCCCACTAACTAGACCCTTATATTTGGGTTAGCACAGACTGTCAAAATTCTACAGAAGAACATGTCAATAGCACTTCAATGTGTATACATGGCAGACATGTCAGTAAAAGGTTAGCTTAATGGGGCATTCATTATTTACGTGGGGGGGGGGGAGGCTCAGGATATTGGGATGGCGTATCGTCCTAGTTTTTTTGCCCCCCAAAACAGACAAGAATTTGCAGCCCCCTCCTCAGTAAGTCTGCAGAATTTTGTGACCCCCCCACCTTATACTGGTTATTGTTGTATGACTGTTATAAATTTACAATTTGATGACCCCCCCTCCTATTAGGAGCATGTGTACTTTTGTGCCCCCCCCCCAGTTGCGTAGAGAAATTTTGTGCCCCCCCCCACCCCATTATCCCAAGCTTCCCTCCGCCCCCGGTAAATAATGACCGCCCCCTAGAGACTGTAGAGTTTGGACTAAGGAATAGGGTTATGACTACAAGGAAATGGTTCTGGACAAAGACCCAAATAAAATGAGATTCAAGTTATTTCATTAGGCCGCCTAGAATATTATGAAATGGGCATAACCCAGAAGTGGGTGAAACCAACAGCATCCAAGTCAGGCGATGTTAAAAGTGGGATATCTCCCTCCTATAGATATTGGAAAGTGGGAGGGCAAGCGCCGAAGGCCTCGAAAGAAAGCTGGGGGGGGGGGTGTCTGTGGGCTTGCTCCCTCAGGTAAAATATTGAAATTTGCATTTTTAACCATTTTCACCAATGGAACATTGCATTTTTTTGTATAAAAAGCAGAAGAGAAGGACTTTGTAAAAAGTACAAAAAAGCAGATCTCCCGCTGAGGCAGGAGACTTAGAGCCTCTGTAAGCCATCCCATTGCCAAGTTTATTTGCACCTCGCCAGACCCCTTTCTTTTCAGAAGTGTACAGAGCATGCTGCGTGACATACATATATGTCTGCTTGATTTGATAAATCTAATTTCACTTGGTGGCAGCACTGGCCCTTTGCGACATGTTTTAATGGGACCAAAATGGCAAGCAAGAAAAGTATAGAACTATTCTATCATGTCTTCAAAAAACAAGAAAGTATAGTTGATATACCTATTATCGATATGTTCTTATTGATAGGGTGGGCGAAAACAACTGTCGCATGCTAATTGATCTTTATCATGTTTATATGTGATGAGATGCCGGTCTCTGAACTATGAAATTTTGTGCAACGACGTCTAGTTCAGTTTTGGAATCCTTACGCTAAGCAAGAAGCACACGTTTCAGAGAATGCACACATTTTATATTTTGATAATCGCAGAGACCCTAGCTTAGATTTTTCATGAACTGATTTCATGTTTAATTATACAATGTTTGCCCTGCTAACCCACTGCGAACTTTGTGCAAAATTTTCAGTGGCTATGTTGATAATAGGAATATTTTTACCAACTCGTCACCAGAATTGGTGACATTCTTGCACAGACCACCTGTGTTTGTCAAGGAAAGGCAACTGTGTTTAGGTTTTACCATGGAAGCACAGCTCAGAACTTTGAAGTCTCTGCTTTATAACAATAATTTTCCTATCTATGGTCAGTGACGTATTGTGCTGTTTTGTCGCCAGCATAAGCTGTTGGCAAGACCAAGCATGCAATCACTTTCAGTCTGTCTGGGACCTTCTGCTGGGGACCTTTGGGTTGAAATGGTTAAAGCTTGCCAGAAACCTGACTGTAAGCTTTGCCAAGAATTCATGGAAATGAAAAAGTTTACAAGCACTTTTACACATAGAACTTACAGAACTGAAAATTACAACAAGAAAAAACTTGGGTGCAATGTAGATAACTTGGTTTATCTGATTACCTGTGATAATTGCTCTAGTCAGTATGTCTGTGAAACCAACCAAAAATTGGAACAAAAGGTTCAATGATCATAGGAATAGTATAAGATGCCCTAACAAAGGATCCAATTCAGGGTTAGAATTTAACTTTTTTGTAACCTGAAAAAGAACATGAGAGTAAACACAGAACACATAAAGAATCTCCTACAGCTCGATATGTATTAAACATACTCCCGAGAAACTGAAATCAAAGAAATGACATACATCAATAAAACTTAACCACAGATGAAAAAAGATTTCAAGTAATTTGGATAGTTACTGCTGGGTTATGAAGTAAAAAATGACAGCAAGTTACACATAAACCCAACTTGCCCCGAGATTCCTCAAATTGCCGCCCAAAACAACTAACTTAACAACAAATATGCTGGAACAGTCTTGGTGTCTCATGGCATTTTAATACCAGGTCTTGAAAATCAGCACCTTCATGTGGCGTCATTGTCTTTCCATACAGAATATGAACTGGCTAGTCTCATCCAAAATGTTTGAGTCACTTCCCGTGAGACACCAGCACCACCTCTCAGATTATATTGTTTTTTTCCCTGTGTCCTTTGCACCCTTGTCAGGGGCTTTACCGATCCCGAATGGCCTCATGATTTAGGATATTTTAACTGCCAGGTTGCACATTTCTTACTACATGGTTAACAATGGCAAAGGTATTTAAAGCAGGACACAAGATCAGTTGGAACCAATCCATGCTCATGTTCATATAGCTTGCCGTGAATTGTGCAACAGTGGTTGTTTACATGTACAGTGAACACTTAACTTAGTAACAACTGAAAAAATGTCAGCGCTTGATTATCTTTAATCACTTTTCTTTAACTTGCCCGATGGGAAACAAAGTTGAAAAGTGAACTGCCCAACTGCATTTGAACTTGCCTTTAGACATCGGGCACCTGCTAAATTTGAACCCTGCGATTCTAAGATTCTGGTAGATCACTTCACTAGTGGACTTTGCAAGAACAAAACATTAAAAGTCCAAATTATTGAAGCTATAAAACAACCAGGAAAATGCTCAAATGGAAAGATGAATAAGGAAGCGGCAGTGTTGCGAAGGAACAGTTTTAAAAGCATTTTGGATTGAATTCCGAACAGTATATCCCTATGGGTTGAATAATCAATGTGATGAGAACATAGATCAAAGAACAGAGAATGATAATGTATAGGACATAGTCAACAAAAGGAAAAAGAACAAAAGGTAAACACAGAACACATAAAGAATCTCTTACAGCTCTATGTATTCAACATACTCCCAAGAAACTGAAATCAAAGAAACTACATACAGTCATCAATAAAACTTAACCAAAGATGAAAAAAGATATCAAGCAATTGGGACAGTTACTTCTGGATCATGAAGTAACAAATGACAGCAAGTTAACTCATTCCACCCTGATGACGCTTTTTCCCGCTAATATCTAAAAGTCGTCTGCTAATTGTATTTTACTAATTTAGGGATTATTTTTCAATATTTTGGATGAAACTTGCATGGAAGATCATTCCAAATTATATGCCCATGGTCAACAGCTTTCCTTGGCGCGCTCTGGGCGCAATGCGCCCAGAGCGCGCCAAGGAAAGCTGTTGACTCAGTCTTCTATCAGGGTGGAATGAGTTAACAGATTGATAGAACATAAATTGAAGCTAAAGAAAGAACAAACATGGAAGAGTAAGAAAGACTCATGAATCCTGGGATAACACACTATGAAAATTCAGCTATTGAGTACATGAATCTATAAAGTATTCTTAGACTTCAGGAAGTTGAAGATTCAGTCAGCAACTATGTTGAGGAGGATGTCACAGTTCTTATACACTTCCAGTATTCGTAATAATGTCTTCCAACTACTATCTAATAATGAAGTGGACTTAGCTGGAATATGAATTATCAAACTTCTGAATGTGACTACTTTCAAGAAGTTTTTGGATAAAGACCACAAACATGTAATCACGGGTGATTTAAGTATCATTCAAAACAAAAAATTGAGACATTTGTTTCAAAGAGGACCAAACTATAAAGACGCATTAACTTCACAAAGGCAAGAAAGGAGATTAAAGGAGGACTCAGCAGGTTCATTAAGAAACATAGTAATATGAAAGGAATCTGTAACAAGGCATTTGATGAATGGAAAGTTAAAATAATGGAGAAAGTGGATGAAAGAATTTAGGGCCTGTATTTTTCCGTATCAGAAAACTAGAAATTCACTTCACCAGCCAGAAATTTCCAAATTCCGTTTCAGTAGTTCTCTTTGTATGTAAAACACATTAAGGCAAAACAGCAAATTCCATTTCAGGGGTGACAAAAATTCATTATTCCTTTCCGTTTCAGTTAAAAACAGAAAAATACAGGTCCTAAGAATTAAATACCTGAGAAAAGGACCTCTTCAAAAGCGGAAACAGATCAAACAAGTGCGGCAGGATTCACATTGTAGTCAGGAATTGCAAGACTTTGATGACAAGTTTGTCATCACACCTGTTGACAAAGCTACATGTAGTAATAACATTGCACTAACTTGTAAACCATACTACATTAATTAATACAATACTGAGTGAATTAAATAATGATAGTTATCAACAGGCAGGAACCTCTGATACCGTTATCAAGGACCAAGTGGATAAAAACAAGTTGAAATGCATAGTCTCAAATTAGGACAAGAAATTACCAATTATATTTATGCAATTGTCAAAATGCATAAAAACCCTGTTAAATTCAGGTTCATCATTGCAGCAAAGAAATGTTTCGAAACAAGTTGCCAAGCGACTCAATGAAATTCTCAAATGTGTCAAAAATTCACATACTAACTACTGCAAAAAGGTCAAAATGTACACTGGAGTATTCACAAGTGATATTCTACCAGACATTGACAAAATCAACAATAAGAATGGTGCCAAATCAATAGTCTTTCTGAGATAGGGACAATTTTTGTCACCGGTGGCGCTGACTACCATGTTCCAGCGAAGTCACGGACGTTTCTCCAAGTCTCGGGGGACACTTTCAAGTCTCTCCATTTTGCCCCTTTATGTTAGCACTGGAAAGTTGGTGTCATTTTTTCAACGTAGGTTATTGAAATAACAGGCAAGTGTAACTCCAAGAAAGCATGTCAGTGTACAACTGTAAGGTACCAGGATGTGCCTCAGACAGCAGAAAACACGGTCACTACGAAAAAGACCACCTTGATGATGGGTGTAACATTCCACAGTTTTCCATCAAGCAAGAAGGAGGCCATGAAATGGAGCCATGTATTTGAACATATACCATTTTACTTATTTGATCACACCAGTTTAATAATTATGCTCTGTAATTTCACAAAAAAGGAACTACCTTCAGTTCATACGGCAATTATAATTTTGAGGTCTGTATAGTAACGCAGTAAATGTGTAGGACGTGTAGCCCACATTCACAACCTGATCACATTTCTTGATTACGTAAGTCCCTTTTCAAATCAACCAAATGTATATAAAAACGCATATATTTTCATATCAGCTATGCACTGGGAAAGACCAAAACTTATTTCAGTAAAGTGTTTAAGTAGATTTCTTTTAAACAATCACAAAAAGCGAACTTTGAAGTTTTTTTGGTTTTTTTTTTAAAGCTGCCAACTACGCCTAGGCCTACAGGTGTCCATAATAATACAGATGAAATAAGCCAAGTGCATGAAAAAACAGTTTTGCCTATTTAGTATTTGTTTGGTCTGGCGTCTCCAAACAAGTCTTCACATCCTTAATCTAATGCAAACTTTTTTTTAGTCAGTGACATTTCCTTCAAGTTTGCCGAGAATATTACATGACTGCGTGTGTTATCTACAGAGAGCTAAGACAAAACCTATACAAATTGGGGCCTGCATTGTGGCACAGCTAACCATGCAGTAAGTCACCCTTGTTTGACTCGGTGAGTTCTGAGGGATTAGCCTGGGGCGCACTTCTGCCAGTGCTTTGAAGATCCTCGCACTTGGCTGACCGCTAACCAGATTAGCACTTGACGGGTGCAATCAGAAATTAGCAGTAAAGCACCTGACCTAAATTCGCAATACACTGTCTGTAAACTTTGTTACCAATCGAGCTCTCTGCATGTCCATGGTATCATCTTTCTCCTCAATAGTGTCCACTTGAATGCAAGAGGCTCGAACGGCCAAAGCGACTTGGTCTTTCTTCACATATTTGTACCCCTGCACTCCGCGAATCTTTAGAAACTTCTTAAGGTCAACCACTTTCATCTTTGAGAATTTGTGATATAGTTCATTTTCCGTCTGTTCAATCACGTTAATCGCCGCTCCTCCGTCGTCCGTTTTTCCCGCCATGTTCACTGAAACTGAATGATCACTGATGCACGTCGATTCTCTTATGGGTTTCGCTGTCATGCTGTGTTGGTCACGGCCTACTATTACCCCGGGAAAGCTTGACCGCAGAATTGCGTTACCAGCTTGACCGCAGAATTGCGTTACCAGGCATGTCGGGCATGCGCAGAGGGCAAAAATCTACCATGCAAAGCCTGGTTTTAAAAAAAAAAAATCTCTAACTCGGAAGGCCACTATTCATGCTTTTGATTTCTCAACATTATATACAAAAATTAACTTGATAGACCTAAACAATGTGTTAATTTCAATGTTGGATAAAGCGTTCAAAGGTGGCACATGTCAGTACATCAGAATATCTGGTGGGGAGGCTAAATTTGATAAAGAGCAAAGGAATATCTCGCACGAAACAAGAGTGTGCTCAAATGATAGAAAACATTATCAACAATGCATATTTTTGCTTTGAAACCAGTCTATCAACAAATAAGTAGGCATACCAATGGAGACAAATCCAGCCCCATGTATTGCCAACCTTTATTTACATTATTATGAATCAAAATGGATGAAGGAATTGGAAAAAACAAACTTTATAGCTGCAAGATCATCATATTATCACACAAGATTTATAGATGACCTGTGTTCTTTAAATAATGGAGATTAAATAAAGGAAATTTGAAAAACAGATATATCCCACAGTGTATAAAACATTACAGAAAACTTACTGGTCCAGCTGGGCCAGTAAGTTTTAATATTTAGTGGACCAGCTCAGTACTTAGTGGTCCGGAATTCTGACATGCAAAGCTATGCTAGGGGGTCCGAGGGCAAACCCGCCCCCCTGGAAAATTTTGAAATCTAGGTGCTCTCTGGTGGCATCTCGGGTGATTTTTGCCACGTTGTGATTACAATACTTAACTATGGATAAGTGGGATAAAGAGGGTCAGTATTGAAGGAAAGTGGCAGTTATTGAACTTGTATGCCCTGCACACAGCTTCAGTTAGCTCTCTGAGCATGTTGCTGCCAGACTTTGACCCTGGCTGCATGGTCCCGCTGGTAGGCCTTCTTCTCATCACCAGTTTGAGTCTCCCTCTTGTGGCCAGTTGCAGACGTCTGAGTTAACCCGTGGTCATAATAACCAAGTGTTAACCTATGGTTAAGTGAAATGTTGGGTTGCACACCTCGGTGTCATTGCTGACTGTGAGTTAAACTTGTGGTCAACCCTGACCAAGACCTGGGCCTTGGTTAACTGCTGGTTTTACTTGGCTTTTTGTTTTGGTATTACATATACCTCTTTCTCCTGATTCTCAGCAGTTAGGGAGTGGTTTGCACTTTGCAGTGGAGGGTGAATAGAGCACACAACTAACATGGCTGCATATCTAATGCTTCTCTATCGTGTTGAAACTGCAGAGAGACTTTTGAGGAGAGGACAGGAGCATTCCATTTGAAAATTATGACGACGCTGGGTTTATGTTCAGATTTCATCTTCCTAAACATGTGGTTCTGGAGATACTTGATTTGATAGAAGCCAGACTTCAACCCACACAGACAAAGGTAGCGTCTGTGCCTCCAATTCTGCAACTGTTGATAACACTTCAGTTTTATTCTAGTGGAACATTTCTGAGGAATGATGGAGATTTATTTGGCGTCCACACCAGCACGGTGAGCAGGATAATACCTGTTTGCAGCAGTTGGCATGATACAGGAACAGTTTTATGCCATAGCAGGTTTACCTGGCATTGTGGGTGCCATTGATTGTACTCATGTTCCTGTTCGATCTTCAAGGGGTGAGAATGCGGAACTTTTCCGCAACCGAAAAGGATTTTTTCAATAAATGTCCAAGCTATAGGGGATGCCGAGCTGAAAATTTGAAACCTTGTGGTACGGTGGCCTGGAAGTGCCCATGACAGCCGTATTTTTGGTAATAGTTCAGTTTGTGCAAAATTTGAAAACAGAGAAATACATGGCATTTTGTTGGGGGACAATGGGTATCCTCTTCGCCTATATCTAATGATCCCACTCCTCAACCCAGCAACGAGAGCAGAGAGAGGATACTATTATGCCCATTGCCATACCAGAGTTAAGATTGAAAATCTGTTTGGAGTAATCAAAAGACGATTCCCCTGTCTTTCCCGCACTTTGGGGTTAAAGCTGGAAAATACCCTGGCTGTAATTGTTGCATGCGGTGTGTTTCATAATATAGCCAGTCAACATGGGCTCATCGAATTAGATGCAAATGAGCAGCAGGATAACATCCATATAGCTGTACATGCACCTCAGAACCAAAACCAAGGAGGGCGACCTAAAAGGGCGAGGCTGATAGCCCTATTTGAATAGACAATGGCAAAAAGGCAACTTTGAGAAGACTTCATTTTTCAATTTATTTCATTTAACTCATTGACACCTACTGATATATTTTCTTGCTAAAATCTGAAAATGTCTGCTAATTCTATTTTGCTAAATTAGGGATTATTTTTGGATGAAACTTGTATGGAAGATCTCGCAAAATTATATGCCCATGGTCAACATGCAGCTTTCCGTGGCGCGCTCTGGTCGCATTGCATCCAGTCCCACTTCAGGGGCAATGAGTTAAATTCAACAATAAGCTTATCATATTTAGGAAGTTATGAAGAAAATAAAATTAACAAAAAGATTAATCTCTATCAATTTCTTTAACTTTCCAGAACTCATTGCACTGTCAATTCAGTGAATGGTAGTATAAATGACCACTTTATGTTCCAATCTTGGATATATATATATTACATTACTGTGATATATTAAATGGCTGCCACAGTTCAGTTCAGTTACGCTGTGCCATGCTTTTTCTTTCTTTTGAATCATACGCCCATTATTGTCTCGCCAGCGTTAGCTGTTAGCGAGACTAAGCTGTCACTTTCCGTCCGTCCGTCCGTCCGTCCGTCCGTCAGTCCGTCCGTCCGTCCGTCCGTCTGTCAACCAAAAACTTCGGAGTGGCATTATTTCACTAACTAGATCAGATAGGGCTATCATACTTGGGTGGATGATTGATTGTAATCATCACTAGAGATGTGGGCCATCAATGTTACACTTCATTGATTACTTCTTGCTTCATTGAGCATTGGAGAAAAACTTCGGAGTGGCATTATTTCAGTAACTAGACTACATAGGCCTTTCATATTTGGGTACATGATTTAATGTAATCATCCCTAGAGACGAGGGTCATCACTGTCACACTTCATTGATTACTTCATGCATGATTGAGCATTGGAGAAAAACTTCGGAGTGGCATTATTTCAGTAACTAGACTACATAGGCCTTTCATATTTGGGTGGATGATTTATTGTAATCATCCCCAGAGACGAGGGTCATAACTGTCACACTTCATTGATTACTTCATGCTTGATTGAGCATTGGAGAAAAACTTCGGAGTGGCATTATTTCAGTAAGTAGACTACATAGGCCTTTCATATTTGGGTACATGATTTAATGTAATCATCCCTAGAGATGAGGGTCATCACTGTCACACTTCATTGATTACTTCATGCATGATTGAGCATTGGAGAAAAACTTCGGAGTGGCATTATTTCAGTAACTAGACTACATGGGCCTTTCATATTTGGGTGGATGACTTATTGTAATCATCCCTAGAGATGAGGGTCATCACTGTCACACTTCACTGATTACTTTATGCTTGATTGAGCATTGGAGAAAAACTTCTGAGTGGCATTATTTCACTAACTAGACTAGGAAAGGCTTTCATGCTTGGGTGGATGATTCATTGTAATCATCCCTAGAGATGAGGGTCATCACTGTCACACTTAGAAGCTTCAGAAGCCTGTTGAAATTGGATGACCTCAACTGATTTCAACGACCTAAATGTATTTTCATGGGTGAAATGCAAAACGTGGCGTTACCACTGCAACTTTTGACGAATTCAAGCCAAGTTTACCAAACTTACACCACCTTTGCTTCTTAGGAAAGCTTTAGAAGTCTATTGAAAGTGGGTGGCCTTGATGTATTTTTGACCTACTTTGGAGGTCAGATGCATTGCATCCTCGAATGTACAATGCTATTCATGGCCAAGAGTCAAACCAAGTTCACCAAATTTATACTAGCTTTGCATCTTACAAAACGTCAGAAATCTCTTGAAAGTGGATGACTTTGACCTACTTTTGACTCGACAAATTTTATTTTCCTTGTGTGTCTTGCGGATAGTTGATTGTAGGTCCCTAGTTACTATTTAACATGAATAGCAAAGTACCTATGCTTTATTTTTGGTGTTCTTAAATTTATCTTGAAGTGTCCTTTGAAGGTCAAACTTAGGTAACTGAACATATGAAGTCATGTTGGCCAAGGGGTATTAAGTGCTTTACATGACATCTATCACTACGAAGCTTGAAACTGGCATGTCAAGCTCTGATTTGTATTAAGATGTTATATACTTTATTGGCCATTTTGTTTAAAAAAAAAAAAAAAGTGGTATATTCTGAGTAAATATATTGAGATTTACTTGATACATTCAACATAGATCTACTAAATACCATTATAATGTTTGGTCTTACAATTACATTGCTACTGAATGCTGGCGAGACATTCATGCCCCCTGGGCATGGCTCTGGTTCTTCTTGTTCTCAATTTTTGTTCTTCAACGAGCTCTGCCAGTATCTCCTTTTCCAATGGCGTAAAGTTCACTTTAGTTTTTCCAGTCATAATGTGGACACAATTTTTCTGCTACTGTCTTATCCCGGCAACCATGCAAGTCCTGTGCATTTATGAAACCACACACGTTGAACAGTTGCCTTTGATTGTACAGAAAAGTGGCCACGTTTATTTGAGGTATGTGAATGTGGATTCAACCTGTGGTTGTGTAACCTGTACTTGACTCGACTGTCTGCAAACCAACCTTTCGCCATTCAACCAGGAGTTAACTCCCAGTTAACCTGTGGTTTCATGACCTGGAGTCGCCTATTTTGACCATGAGTTAACTCTGGGGTTAACACAGACGTGTGCAACTGGCCATAGGTGGGCTTTTGAACGTTTAACCCTCGGCATGATGGGCAGTTTTGGGATCTGGCACAGCTCTGAGTCACGGGGCATTTTTGTCTCGCCAGCACAAGTTGTTGGCGAGACTAAGCAGTCACTTTCAGTCTTCAATTGTTTAGTGAGGGACTTGTAGAAGTGTACTCATTGCATTTGATACTCTATAACAGTGATTCAATCACTTAACTTATTAATTAGATAATATTCCAGATTCATAGATATCACAAAAACTATATAGGCCTACTTTCTACTTTTGCTATAAACTCAGCTGACGAACTAGTCAGAAGAACCAAAATAGTGATAGGCCTACCAATTCTCCTTTATCTTTTGCAGAAGTAATAAAATTTGGATTTTGAGTGGTTGGGCCTGTACATATTGGAAACACTATAGTCTGTATTTAATGAAGAATATTTCAAAGGTTGAGAGGACCGGTTTAAAACAACCAGTTGCCTTTTGAGGGTGACTGCCCGTCTCAAGTCAGGAGTGAAATTTGTTTCTTCACTTTGGTATTAGAAGATGAATGTTTATGCTTTGGTAACTCTGGAATCTCTTTGCTGTCATTGTTGGGTTTGATATTTATGAATATGGGTCATGTTTTTCTGCATAAGTGTATCATAGTAGAGATGTCCGTCTGTCTGTCCGTCCATCCGTCCATCAATAAAAAACTTCGGAGTGGCTTGAATTATGCTGGCGACACATTCATGCCCCCGGGCACGACTCTGGTTTGTAATTACCCCCATCACCCTCTACAAGGGCGTACTTTGCCAGCTGGTCAACCGCACGCCCGTACACCACTGTCACCGTAGCTTCCTGAGCTGCACCCACCAGACATGGGTCGGGGATGAATACATTCCTTCTGTTCATGATAGGCAGATTCTCTTCTCTCAGTCTCTGCAACAGAATAGATCCGGTAGTCATTCATTTCTCAATTTATTTCACATTCATGTGAAAGATAGGCCTAAATATAAATTTATAGCATTCTGAGCTGCACCCACCCGACGCAGGTCCGGAATGAACACATTTCTCCTGATCATCTCTCTTAACACTAACAGTCTCTGCAACAGGATTATTCATCATTCCATGCGTCTCTTCTCTCTTACCATTCCATCTGTTCATACTAGTCTTGGTAGCGTCTCTTCTCTTCCCGAGTCTCTGCAACAGAATAGATCCGGTAGTCATTCTTTTCTCAATTTTTCACATTCATCTCATGGAGCCTCAAAGTGAAAGATAGGCCTAGATATAAGTTTATAGCCCTGGCCAGGGTGCCCAATTGTCGGCAATTGGCGATATTTCTTATTGTGTCATTGGCAGACAAGATGTCTTTAAAAAAAATTACGGAATTAAGCACAGAGTGAGTGTCATCAGATCGCAGACAATTTGACATTTTTTGTCTCCAGTTTCCTGAGCTGCATTCATTCGACGCGGGTCAGGGATAAACACATTCCTTCTCTTCATACTATTAGTATCGTGTCCCTTTTCCATCCCAGGTCTCTGCAACAGAATAGATCCGGTAGTCATTTATTTCACATTCATCTCATGGAGCCTCAAAGTGAAAGATAGGCCTAGATATAAATTTATAGCCCTGGCTAGGGTGCCCAATTGTCGGAAATTGGCGATGGCTGTGGCATTGGCAGACAAGATGTTTTTTAACCCTTAAAGGGTCAGGTTAGTTTTTGTACCAGTGAAAATAAAAGTAACAATTTTCATTGAACACAGTGCAGTAGGAACAGTTTTCTTTGTAGCATACCAAAAGTATATATCATTGTGATACCTGGAATGTCAAGTTTCATTAAGTGCAATAAATTGTTAAAAGTCACGTGACTGGTTGCCATGGCAACCATTTTAATCACTAATAAATAGCAAAAAATCATTTAAAATCTGCTAAATAAAAGAACAAAGTATGTTCTCATTTCATGTGAAGCACCCTTTTCTCCATATTTTTATGGTATTTGGATAACTAGCGAAATAAACTTTCAGTAAACTTTGAAAATAAAACATAGATCACATGACCTGTTTCCATAGCAACTGTTAAAATATTGCTTGAACTTGGCTAAAAACCGGAAAAACTGCATTTTTACACAAGTCTGCAGAACCGGTAACAGGCAGTTACTTTGCATAACAAAATTAGTCTCCATAACTATTCATAGATTATGTTCCAGGTTCAATATTATGTAAGAAAAGGACTGAAATAAAACAACACTGCAGTATTTTTATGGAAAATTTGTGGTTCCCCCCCATTTCAATATGTTGCCATGGAAACAAAGCTTGATTGGATCCACGATCCTATGTGACAGACCTTATACTGATATGTAGTTTGCAAATGTGGATGACACCATGCATGTATACAGTTAACATGCAATTATAGAGTCATCAATTCCAGTGCAAAAGGCAAAGTAGGCCCTCCCTACTGGCTGCCTATCGCAGTCTTTGAGACTGACAACAATATTTATCATGTATCTGCAACCATGCTCCCCCCCCCCCCAGTGTATGCAGAGAAACAGTTTAGGTTTGAATGCAAGGTTCCATAACTGAGCCAAGGCAAAAGGTCTTGTTCATAAAGTTTATTGATAAACACAGGTTTGAGAGGGAAACATATTAGGGGATACTTGGGAAGAGCAGGCATTCTGAAACTGCATGCAGTACAGATGAAACATTATGTAGGCTCCTGGTTGTTTCGTGGACGTTTTCTGCAAACAGATATATGGGCCATTTTGCATGTATCGGGTAATGAACCCAATTGATGGCAACATGTAGAAACACACATGTCAAAGCATCAGAGATGGTTTGAGAGGGGCAACAGCCTAGGCTGAAGGTTTGTCAAGAACATTGGTTTTATTTATTGGTAATTCTAATAAAAGCTTTTAAAAAAGTTTTATACTGGGGATGGGTCTGATGGCGAATTGACCAGAGGAACAATTTTGTAGTGCATGCGGTGCCTTCCCACTCCACCTAAGTTTTTCACTGTTGGAAAAAAAGGTTGTGGGCACCATTATTAAATGTATTTGTCCAGCTAGTGGATGGGGAGTAAATGAGTCAAAGTAAATGTATAAAATGGAAAACCTCCAATTAAAAAAAAAATAATAATGGAATGCTATACACTGTACTTGGTTAACTTTGAGGGGAAAACCCAGGGATGCCAGAGATGGAAGAAAATTGAAACATGGGTCAGGAGCAAAGTTGTTCTGGACATGAGAAAAGGATAATTTAATGTTCCTATGAAGCCTCATGAGTATCACTTGATCTGCACTAAAGCACAAAACCCTTCCCGGACTGTACAGTGAAAACTGCATTGAAAGACATCCCCAGATAACATTGGTCTTGACTCCAGGACTGACAGATTGCGAGTCTGTTATGAAGCTATCACTGTTAAGTGCTGACACCTACTGGTAACAGACCATAAAGTTGTGATTGGCAAGTTGCACGACCACCCAGTTGTGATTGGCTAGTTGCACATCCCAACAGAGATAGTCTGTAATTGTGAAAATACTATGTTTTTGGCATGGTCTACATGGCTTTTGTTCAAATAAAGTTGGCTAAGTCAGGTTTGCTGCATCACAGTTGCTTCATTGGTGGTCATATAGGTGTACGGTCTTCCAGGTCAGGTGGCAACTTTATGGTGGGGAAGGACAATGATGTGACCCCAGTATGAGCACAGTTCATACACCTGTATAAAGCTGACATCCAGTTGTTGCATATTTCAATTATCACCAATTAATGAGCTGGGAATTGTATAACAAAAATCCATCCGTGTTTTTCTGAGATTTATCTGTTAAATGCCATTCACAAAATTTTAAAATACCAAAATGCTGATTTTTTAAGACTAATGAATGCTAAAATGGAAAAAAAGATTTACAACTGGTCTGTGGCCCACTGGCTCAGATTGACAGTATCATGCAGCATGGGCAACATGCCGTTTGAAATTCAGGAGGTGGATCGACCAGGTTAGCAGTGACCAGGTGACCTCTAGGAAAGCCTGCTGGGGGTCCTGGGAGCACAACTCTGTGCTGTCCCAGAACATAAAATTTTATACATTTTAAGTTTGCAGTAGTCTGCAGGTGGCCTTGATGTGTTGAGCATCATCAGACTTTGATTTGACAGTAATAGTCTGTCTGATTTTGAATAGATTTTGCCTTAGTGTGATGGTCAAAACTTTGGAGTCTTTGAGAGAGCAGATCGGGACCTTTGCAATTCGGGAGTGGACATTGTGTGGGCGTTTGCAACACTGATCAGATGTAGTGTTTACTGTTAATCAAAAGTGCATCTATGTGCATTTTGTTTAGGCAGCCAGCATACATGTCATGTTTGCAGTGCACACATTTGCAATAGACAATAACAATGATTAAAATGTTTGGTTTTATACATGTAGTTACTTTAATACTTGAAATAAGGTGGTGAGGTGAGCTGATTTGTTTCCCTCATGGATAAAGGGAAGCTTTTGGTTTGGACATTTTAAGTGCATTACTGTAGACTGCTAGGAATTGTACATGGAATGCAGGAAGTTTAACAGGAAATGAATCTAGATTCTCCAAGTGTCGCGCTAAGAGACTGATCAAAGAAAAAGCTGCACAATTGGCACTTTTGGGGGTGGGGTGGGGGCGCGAGGCATTGGGTTACTTTAGTTGTCTATTGAACTCCACAGTAGTTCCAACAGAAAATGTAAGTAAACTGAATTCAGCCAATCACTGAAAAAAATAAACATTTCCATGAACCTTGGGTCATTTAGCCAATAATAAGGCAGCCACTTTAACCCTTTCCCCCTTAAACTGGCCAAAACCAGCTGGTGGTCCCATGTCGTCTGCATCAGCATTTTCAACTAATTTCAACAGTAGCGAAAAACAATTTTGACTGAGAATGGTAGATATAAGCCCTATTAAGATCACATGCCCCAGGTCAACAACTTTACTTGGCATGAGTTGGGCACTTGGTGCCCAACTCATGCCTAAGAAAGTCGACTCAATGTTAATTCAAGGTGGAAAGGGTTAATGATATATATGCAGTGTTAAAAGCCAGCATAAATGGTTTGAAAACATTCAGATAAACTGTTCTATCATATTCTTGCATGCTGCGGGTGCGCGGTTGGCTGAGCGGTAAGACGCTCGCCTTTCACCTCTGCGACCCGGGTTCGATTCTTGTCCTGGGCAGCATGTGGAAAAAGTTCCTACCACTTTAACCGTGCACAGTGGTTTTCTCAGAGTTCTTCGGTTTCCTCCACTAGGCAAGGTAGGAAGTATACGCCAACATCTGTGCCATGGAGAGTGACTCGATAAGTCAGCTTGACTTCTTTCACAATCCATGTAAAACAAATGTGTCTATACTTCTTTTTTGCCATGTCATGCACAAAATGCTTTGTCACACCATTGACAGGTATGGATATCATTCTCGCCATTTGAGCTGCCTGTCAAGAGTTTTATGTGAGGCATATTTACACTATTATTGCCCGCCCACAAAGTGGGGGAGTGGGATATTTGGCAGTGGGTTCAGTCTGTCTGAGTGTGTCATTCAATCTAAAACAATTTTTGCCAGAGCTGTATCTTGGCAGCTGTCAGCATGGCCTGCACCTTTCAGATTTTCAGGATAGGTATTGTGTGTTGGGTGTACCCAGGCAGTGTTTTGTGGTCCATTAGCTGCCTCAGTTAAACAAAGTGCACAATTTTGTTTGGGCCATATCTTGGGAACTATAAGAGCCTGGCCCTCTGAAATTTTCAGGGTTGGCGAATCTTATGGTGGTGTGCATAGGCATTTGTTATTTAGGCAATTACCTTCCTTCTTTAATTAACGGAGTTAAGTCTGCAACAATTTGGTCCAGACCATGTATCTTGAGAGCTTTGTGATAGATTGTTCTCGCCCCTGCCAACTGGGTCAGCCGACTTGTCAGTCAACTGAGATTATGATGTGTTGGAGCTTGATGTGTCATCTGTCCTTCTGTCAGTCTGTGTCCACAATCTCCAAAACCATCTGTCAGAATCCCTTCAAACCCCTTGGGGATCTACCCAGTATTGTTATCTGCCCAGTATGGTTATCTGCCCAGTATGGTTATCTGCCCAGTATGGTTATCTGCATAGTTGGTTCAAAGGGTCATGCTCCTGTCATTTTTGGATTTTAAAAAATGTTTTTGGAATATTTAAAAAAAATCCTTTCTAAAACAGCTTGGCCAATTGCTTCAAAATTGCATAGGGACATTTTTGCAGACCCTAGAACACGATTTGTTCAACAGATGGCACTGTGATTTTCTATTTTAATGAATTTTTGTGTTGTCATTTCTCAACTTCTCCAAAATTGTTGCTTGGATTGCACTCAAACTTGGTGGAAACGTGGCTTGTGGAAGGGTCAAACTAATTTCACTTGATAGTTACTCCTCCTCATTGCTGATTAGTAAATTTTTCAGTTAGGGTACTTAAAGGTTAATGCATACATTCCTGTTGATTACAAGGCAAGTCAGTGGGCATTGCATTGGTTATTCACATTTCTAACTTCTCAAACTATCGGCCAGATTCACTTCAAACTTGTTTGGGATGTACCTTTGGTGTGTCTTGCCATTTTTATGCCCCACCAGGGGTGCATAGAGATTTCCCTTGTCTGTTCGTCCATCTGCCAGACATTTAAAATCGTCATATTTGCTGTGCATATCTCCAAAAGCATTTGAGGTACAACCATAAAACTTTGTGAAAACATCTATCTTATCAATATATGAAGGTGTGCACCTGGGGTTTTGTTTTTTGGGTTAATTATACAGTCTTAATTAATCAAGTAACTTGGGGGAAAATGTTTATTATTCAATGTTAGACTTGTCACATTTGTGTCGCATGTATCTCAAAGTAATTGAGGTTCAACCATGAAACTTTGTGGAAACATCTATCAATACATGAAGGCATGCACCAGGAGTTTTGTTTGTCTCTGGGATTAATTATTCTACAGTAATTGATCTTTAATGAACTTAGGGAAAATGTTGATTGGACCTTCGACTTGACCAAATTGTCGCATGTACCCCATAAAGTATTTGAGGTACACCGATGAAACTGGTGGGAACATTAGTCAATACATGACGTGCACCTGGGGTTCTGTCTCTTGGATTATCATCTGATAATTAATCATTAATTGGTTAAAATGTTGATTCGACATTGGACTTCTCAGATTTGCTGCGCATATCTCAAGAAGTTTTTTATATACAGTTATGAAACCTTATAGGTTTATCAATGTGAAGATGTGCACCTGGGGTTTTGTTTGTTTGGGTTAATTAACCAGTGTTTATTTTTCATAAACGTAGTGAAAATGTCTGTTCAGTGAAAATGTTGGCTGATGTTAAACTTGTGGTGTATTTCACAGTGTTTGGTCGTGTATTTCACAGTGTCTGGGGTACAGTGATGAAGCTTGATAGGAACATTAATCAGGATGTGAAGATGTACCCCAGGGGATATATGCATAAACGTGGTTGATCCCATTTTTGGCTAAACCGTGGTGCAAGTCTTTGTTAATTTACACTTGGGCACCTTTATACAATAGTAAGTAAGTAAAGTAACCTTTATTTAACCAGGAAGCTCTTACAGTAAGTAATACTGGTTTCCAAAGAGGTCCTGACACATGGACACACATGAATATACAGTAAACGAGACAAAATAATTAATAGATAAATAACACATTAAAAGTGGACATCAGCATTATGAGCTTTATACAAATGCCAATAGATGGTTAAGAGCTATCATTTAGGTTAAAATAATGGTGGTCATTTCAGTTAAAATACTAATTAATATTTCTGTTCTTGTGGATATGTTTTATAATGGCTGCCTTAAAAACATTTAAACTTTGCGAATTTCTTATGTCTAATGGTATTTTGTTCCAATTACTGCTTCCCCTGTATTCAAATGATCGCTGTCCACATGATAATCTACATTTCTGTACTTGTAGGTTGTGATTGCTTGTTTGACGTGTCGTATAAGCATGGTTTAAATGTTTGAACTTTCTGGCAAGGTACGCTGGGCTCAGTCCATTTAGGCACTTAAACATCATGACACTTTCATGGAAAAATATGCGCTCTTTTACTGAAAGCCAGTTCAACTGAGACCTGACATGTTGAGAAGGCGTGTCATACGGAACCTGCAAAATTGTCTTGCCAGAAAAGTTCTGTAGTCTTTGCAGTTTTGTTATTTGTGTTTCTCCACAACTACCATACACAATGTCACAGTAGTCAAATACTGGCATGACTAGGGCATTATGTAGTAACACTGCAACCTCTTTGGGCATGTAATGACGTATTCTATGAAGAATACCCACCCTCTGTCTGATCTTTGTGCACATCGCACTGATGTGATGATTCCAGTTCATCAACGAGTCCATGATTACTCCAAGATATTTATATGACTTACACCCGGTGTAAGTTGCACCTGCTTTATGCATATGGCCCCTGGTGTTTTGTCTCTTAGGTTATAATTATCCTCTGTTGATAATCTTTGATAATCATTAACTCATTCCACCCTGATGACGCTTTTTCCCGCTAATATCTAAATGTCGTCTGCTAATTGTATTTTACTAATTTAGGGATTATTTTTCAATATTTTGGATGAAACTTGCATGGAAGATCATTCCAAATTATATGCCCATGGTCAACAGCTTTCCTTGGCGCGCTCTGGGCGCAATGCGCCCAGAGCGCGCCAAGGAAAGCTGTTGACTCAGTCTTCTATCAGGGTGGAATGAGTTAACAACTTGATCAAAGTGACAGGAAAATGAGTATTGGTTCTTGTCAACCATGTGCCATGTGCAGACCCTTAGTTAGAATTTGATAGGGGCAACATAGATCATTTAAAAAGGGCACTATTCCAGCAGAATGTGAAAAGGGCTCTTTTTAGCTTAAAGCTCACTGAAAAAGGGCAGCTATGACTTAAGCCTACAGGGGTGTAACAACAAATAGTATAAATCTTATTGTGCTGTTACTACTTCTGATTATTCATTTGGTAGAATGTAACAACTGGCTCTGTTTTTTGAGAGGTTAATTTTAATGCAAAAATTTACCAAAAAGAAGGTACAATACCATATATCCTTTAATTCAGCTAATAAATAGGGGCAGGGTGCCGGAAAATTTCAAAGAGGGCAAAGGGGTGCTACTGAAGAGGGGCGGGATGAGCCGCCCCTCTGAAATGGTGCAGAAAGGGGTCTGATGTGTAGGTCATGAGGTATTTCAGGTACAGCCATGAGGTGTGACAGTAGTATCAATATTATTGATGCATGAAGTTATGGATGTGTACACAATATGTTTGAAGTCTTGCACCAGTTACATGCTGCTCTTTCCAATGCAGATAGGGGCAATGGCAGGTGGGGGCATCCATGTCCTTTTGACACTTTTTCTAGTTTCTCCTCCCCCCCCCCCCTTATAAATTGGCTATGCTGCAATTATTTTTTTTGTCCCCATCCAAGCTGGGGGTGGGGGGTGGATGGTGGCAGTGATGGGGAAGGGGACCAGCATGATCAGTGGCAACTTTCAAGCAAACAGGACTTCAGTTTTTTCATCCTTTTTACTGGGTGCAGTACTATTGCTTCTGGTATTGAAGTTGAATCCAAGTGTACAGAGTTCTGCATGTTGGCCATACTGCCGCCTACTGGGACCAGTATGCTTTGTGTGACCGATATTTTGTTAATGCATGCATGTGCATTGGACTATGCATATCCTGTATTGAGCCAATCAAGATTAGGATAAGTCCTTATTGACAGTTGTCAGCAAAAATATTTTCTGTGAACCCTTTCCCCCTTAAACTGGCCAAAACGGGCTGGTAGTCAAATGTCGTCTGCTTCAGTGTTTTCAACTGATTTCAACAGCAATGAAGAACAATTTGACTGCATGAGAATTGAAGATGAGCCCTGTCAAGACATGACCCAGGTCAACAGCATTCCTCTGGAAAGCTGTTGACTCGGTCTTAATTCAAGGGGGAAAGGGTTAAAGGAAGGCTGTCATGGACCTTAGATTCTAGCTTAATTTGCTGGATATGTGTTCTAGTATGAAGACATTATTTGTATCGTATTCTATATATATTCTTTAGGAAGATAAAACTTTGAATCTGTTTACATTCTATAAGCAAGGTGTCCACAGTTAGATGAAACCATGCAGAGATTCCATACCTACAGGAATGTTATATAATTGTATTGAGGCTTATGGAACATCCATGATAACTACCAATGAAGTGTGGACAGTATTGTTGGTACAACTCTACAGAAAAATGCAACGTAAACAACACACACATTTAAGTGTAACAAGTATGCTATAACCTGTCAGATTAGCACTCAAGGCATGTGGACTGGCAATTAATTAACCTATTGTTTCGTGGAATTACTGTGTAAACACTTGCATCTGGCATAGTCTTTAAATTTTTTCCCATCATCTTTGAAGATTTACCTTCAAGAATCCTTTGAAGTTCCATGCACCCTGCACCCTTTACTTCCCGTGATTAAGACCAATTAATGGATTGAACATTTTCATTTTTGTCTCTCCAGCATAAGCTGTTGTCAAGACTAAGCACTCGCTTTCCGTCCATTGGTCCATCAACAAAAAACTTCAGATTGGCATTATTTCACTAACTACACTGGGTAGGGCTTTCATACTTGGGTAAATGATTGATAATGATGGTCACTACAGATTTGTACCATCACCGTTCATTGGTTACGTCAGTCAATCCATCTGGCTGTCAACAAAATACTATGGAGTGGCATTATTTCACTAAGCAGCTTTTCTGGGATTATGCAAGATGCTACATACCAACCTGGTAGCCAAAACTCGCTATTTCTAGTTCGTAATTTTGCATGAGAAAAGCCCCCCTCCCCTTCAGGAAGAAATAGGCCTGCACTACTCTCCTGTCAGGTCATGCATCTTGTGCGGCACGCACTCTTGCCATGTAAATAATGTCATGGCATGCTAAGTCATTAATCGCTGCTTATGCAAATATAGAACACGAGGGATATACTGACTTTCAATGGTATTTTAATGGGGAGATTGTATTTCCCTTGGGAAGATACTGGCTGTTGCTAGTGTAACATTATCCATGTGTTGGTTTAAACACATTTTATTTATGAGTGTTGTGCATATCCATGTGTTCCAATTGGACAATTTCAGTATCCTCCCTTATTTTGGTGTCTGTATGTCCCTTGAAAGACACTGTATGCTGCAGGACTAAAAATTCAGAAGGGCAGTTTCAGTACTACATTTAGGATATAGACTTCAAGATGGATATCTCATTGCCACCCCTATATAAATGGCAAGGAATATGTACCATTGATATAGGTCCACCCCCTATATAAATGGCAAGGAGTATGTCCCATTGATATAGGTCCACCCCTATATGAATGGCAAGGAGTATGTCCCATTGATAAAGGTCCACCCCTATATAAATGGCAAGGAGTATGTCCCATTGATATAGGTCCACCCCCTATATAAATGGCAAGGAGTATGTCCCATTGATATAGGTCCACCCTCTATATAAATGGCAAGGAGTATGTCCCATTGATATAGGTCCACCCCCTATATAAATGGCAAGGAGTATGTCCCATTGATATAGGTCCACCCCTATATAAATGGCAAGGAGTATGTCCCATTGATATAGGTCCACCCCCTATATAAATGGCAAGGAGTATGTCCCATTGATATAGGTCCACCCCCTATATAAATGGCAAGGAGTATGTCCCATTGATATAGGTCCACCCCCTATATAAATGGCAAGGAGTATGTCCCATTGATATAGGTCCACCCCCTATATAAATGGCAAGGAGTATGTCCCATTGATATAGGTCCACCCCTATATAAATGGCAAGGAGTATGTCCCATTGATATAGGTCCACCTGCCTACCATGTGTACTGTCCAATGTGCTCAGGAAAGAATAAACTGGCATAGAGTGGCATACCTCAAATGGCCTCCTAGTTGACAGGCCGTTCTCCCACATTTTGGACTTCAAAATTTGCCTATTTTTGGGCAATGCACGCCCGTGGTTGCCTCCAAAGCAGACCCCAGCTGCGTATTTTGTCTACATCCCTGGAGTCTGCCCTTTTTTGACAAGGTCACTGTTTTAGCATTGGAAAAGTGACTGTTTCTAATTGGCTGAGTATGGTTACTATGGTAACAGGCTTCAGTACACTGGGAACCAGAGGCTGCTACTGGTCTAGGAGATAATGAACTTCCTGATTGGTGTCTCAGTCTAGGGGGAAGGTCGCAGTATAGTATTTGTTTCGGTTACTATAAATAAAATCCTGTCAAAGAAGGGCAGACCAAGTGTAACACAGTGGTCCCTGTCACCAGAGACCACCCCTACAGCAACAAAAAAGTGGTTTTGAGACAGGTGATCTTTCATGACAGGTAAATTAACATGGGAAGTATAGGACTTGGGAATCTGAAAAGTGGTCCCTCATGAGAGGGTGGTCTCTCACAACAGGGGTCTCTCGTGACAGGGACTACTGTAACATAGAACTTGATCTGCTCTGCAGGCAACCCCCGTGGTAGCAAACAATTAAATTTCTAGTCAGAGGATGTTGACAGGTCTGGAGTCTGCACTTTTGATGAAGTTTTGTAATTCATCAGCAAATTAACACATGGCACATGTAGGCTATACTGTCAGAGCAGCCAAATGCTTGAAGAAACCAGTTTGTTCACATAAAAACCTTAGTACTGTTTGTCTGTTCAAGTGGCAATTGTTACTAGCCAAAGAGGCTACTGCATGACCCAATATGGCATGTGGCATATAATGACCTGGCCTAGCTGCTTGGACAGCTTGGAAGCACCGACAAAGTTGGGAATAAAGTGTAAAATAAACTGAGCCATTACAACGTACACTTGGGTAAAAGCAATTTGGTACAATGTCTACATGGGCCACGTAATGGGGGGTCATGCGATAGTTGAATATTTTTACTTGAAGACCTACAATAATTTTGTCAATATGGAACCAGTTGGCTCTTGGCAAATTGCCAGGAAACTTGTTTGTCCTTGTTCTGACATTGATGTTTGTATGAAACCTTTCTAGTGAAATGAAATGAGATCCATGGAATGCCTGACCAATGTACATGTGTCATGCTGTCCTTGAATATGATGAGTTAAATGCCAGGCCTATATATACATGTACAGTGCTGAGCTTGCCTAAAGACATCCAGAGAAGGCATAAAAGCTGTGGTACTTTTTACCAGTTAATGCATTTAAAGTCTTCATGGTATCCAGAGGCAAAATGGTTGGGGGTGAACCCAGTACCTTTGTCAGATCAGTGAAAAATGTCTATTTGGGACCAGGTGTTGGAAGTAAATTGTCTCGACAATTTTGCATAAGTTGTTTGTCTGTTGCAGGGCACCTCTGCACAACGGAGACTCGGAGGCTACTCCACTGGTTGATGCGACCCAGCGGTGCTCCAAGAGGGTCTGCTGCATACAAGGTGGACAACAAACCAGTCTGGGTCCCACTTCACCTTTTCCAGAGTCCCACCGCCAAGTTTGGGAATGGCCGGTACAAGATGAACAAGGGAACGGCAGAGGACAACCTGCGGGAGCTGGTGGGTCTGTTCTACCAGAAGTACCCAACAATGTACGCACAGGTAAAGGGGGCAGTTGAGAGGTTGCTTCATCAGATGCCAGCTCGGTATAAAATAAGGAGAGGGACAGATGTAGACAGGGAGATACGCCCCTTGCCAGCCCCACAGGCCCCGAGACTAAGGAATGCAAGACCACGACCACCCAGTTTACGTTCACATGCTGACGATGTGTATCGTGCTTGTCGTGGAGATGTACCAAATAATCATAAGGGTGGCCCTGCGCAGCACCGGATTCCCGCTGCCAGGGCCGCAGAGCAGGGGCGGCTTGCAGCCCTGCAACAGCGCAGGCAAGCCATGCAGCAGCGCCAGGCCGCTGCTCGTGCAGCTGCACAGGCAGCAGCACGGGCAGCAGCACAAGCACAAGCAGCAGCACAGGCACAGGCAGCAGCACAAGCACAGGCAGCAGCACAGGCACAGGCAGCAGCACAGGCACAGGCAGCAGCACAGGCACAGGCAGCAGCACAGGCACAGGCAGCAGCACAGGCACAGGCAGCAGCACAAGCACAGGCAGCAGCACAGGCACAGGCAGCTGCACAGGCACAGGCAGCTGCACAGGCACAGGCAGCAGCACAGGCACAGGCAGCAGCACAGGCACCAGCACAGGCACAGGCAGCAGCACAGGCACAGGCAGCAGCACAGGCACAGGCAGCAGCACAGGCACAGGCAGCAGCACAGGCTGGGCCACAGAGGTCTTCGCTATCTGGTTCATCTCGTCCCCAGGGACAAGATGAACGAGATAGGTCCCTCAGAGGAGACCGTGCACGCTCGCAGTCGCCATCTCGGAGGCCTCTTGCTCGTTCTTCAGACGGTGCAAGGGACCAAAGAGATGGTGGACGTGACCGTTCGCGTTCCCCTCTGAGGTCATCCGCGTCCGTCCTGTCCACGCCCAGCTTTGTGTCTGCAAGGTCATCTTTGTCCATCGGTTCATCCAGCTCAGTCCGTTCGTCCTCGTCCTCGTCCGTCCAGTCACCAGCATACATGTCTGCTAGGTCATCTCGGAGCATTTCCAGCACACCAAGTCACCCACCTGCGTTGGCCAGGCCTCCTCTTCGCCAGGCTGCTGTGTCTTCTATTCCCACACTTGACTGGTCGTCTGTTACAGGGGATTCATCAGGCAGGGGTCAGCCAGGTGGATCAACTGCAACAGATACACGCTCAAGTGGTGGGAGTGGTGGCACACAGTCGGGAGGAGCCTCGACCTCATCCCAGGCTCCTGGAGCTAGCTCGGATGGTCCAGAGCCTGGCTGTTCTTCCTGGCCAGACTAGCCATGGCCCCAGTATACCACTGTTCACACATGTACTCCAATCCTTCTTTCAGTGTTTGCCTGGGTCCACTGTTACTTACCCAGAGTGGTGCTACCATTCATTGTCTATATACCAGATTTAAAATTCAGATTTTGATTGAACGTCCTTTTTTTCTACATTCCTCAATTGTCATTAGACCTATTTGTCATAAGATGGAATGTGAACAGTGGTGTACAATGGCTAGTCCAGTATGAACAGCAGAGTCGCCAGTCTCATCTTTGATTCTTTTGAACTAGTTTTGTGTGTAGTGGGTCACCAGGAGGGCCCAATTTGTGTGGGAAATAGATTTAAAAAGTAAACTGCACTTCTTTAAAAATTGCCAATTTGCAAGCAGTCCACATTTGAAAGGAAGCAAAAGGTGAAGTATTTGTGATGTATATTTGATAATGCATTTGTCAAAATACATTTCTTTCACACCTAAGTTTATTCTCAGATATTTCTCAATACACCTTCCTTACAGAAAACACCACTGCATTCAGTGTGTGTCTGTGTTAATGTTTTATAATCCCAGATGGGATCAGAGACTGGTGACTCTGGATGCGCAGGTGGGACAGCTACAGCAGGCAACTTGGGTGCTGGTCTCTATAACATTGTGTACATCGCTATCTATATCATTGTGTACATCACATCTCAATATCATTGTGCAAGAGATTTCTATAACATTGTGTACACGAGATCTCTATAACATTGTGTACACGAGATCTCTATAACATTGTGTACACGAGATCTCTATAACATTGTGTACACGAGATCTCTATAACATTGTGTACACGAGATCTCTATAACATTGTGTACACGAGATCTCTTATAACATTGTGTACACGAGATCTCTATAACATTGTGTACACGAGATCTCTAGAACATTGTGTACACGAGATCTCTATAACATTGTGTACACGAGATCTCTATAACATTGTGTACACGAGATCTCTATAACATTGTGTACACGAGATCTCTTATAACATTGTCTACACGAGATCTCTATAACATTGTGTACACGAGATCTCTATAACATTGTGTACACGAGATCTCTATAACATTGTGTACACGAGATCTCTAACATTGTGTACACGAGATTTCTATAACATTGTGTACATCGCGATCTGTATCATTGTGTACAAATTTTTCAGTCACGATAGTTTGTGCTGATGTATGAACATACAGCTTTTTGCTATAATTTTTTTTCAGAAAGCATTTAGTGTTGTAAATTTTATTGACCAGAGAAAAGCTATGTCCTCAGCCATCCTTGTTGCTCTTTGGGTTCCATGAACCCAGCCAGTTCTTCAGGGAACTTGTGGACTTGGTCAACAGGGGGTTAATGTATTAAAGTACATGCTCTAGTTTTGAGACTTCCAGCTCTCTACCACTCAAATATTGGGGACGTATAAAGAGGACCCAGTCTTCCAGTTAATTGTCATTGTGCATATTGTGGAGAAATTGTACTCTATATTAATGGTACTGCGAAACCATGCTCCACTGGGTTATGTTTTGGTTCGTTAGATGAGATATCCTAGCTTGGTTAGCTCTGTCTTGTTGGTAATACGGCAAAACATAGCCTAGGTTAAATGGTTCACCTGATTATAACTTTGAGGGGAGGGGAGTCGATGGGTGTTCAGGAAGTTTGGATTCATCCATGAAAGTTGAAGATCAGCCCTTTTCATTTTTAGCTCATCGTGTAAACAATCACTGCAAAATGACTGTCTTATGTCATCGAATTGAGACCCACACCAGAATGCAAGTATTTAGGGCAAACAAGATTTGATCTTTTATAAGGGCAGAAACCTTGCTTCTCCAGGTTATGTTATGTTTCGTTAGACAAGATATTCTAGCTCGGTTAGCTCTGTCTTGTCCATTATACGGCAAAACATAGTTTGGGAAAGCAGGTTTTGTTTTATCATTGCACTATTACGGGGTGTGGGGGTGGGTGGGGTGTCATGGGGTGGGGTGGGAGTTGGCTCTGGGATAAGGGTCTCTTTAAACTGATAATGAATGTCACTGATAGAAGTGATATAAAACATTAGATGACAGTTGTCACTTGGTATCAACAGCTTTGAGTTAATTATGAATCTGTGTGGTAAGTCTGACAGGAAAAACTTAGCTGTGCATATTACATAGATCAGTTCATACATGGCACATATTTCAAAAGTTTGACCCGTAGAAAGTACTCATTGAGGGGATTAAATTTGCTGACATGTGAAACACTGATCTCTGGGACACACAATATGTACACTGAAATGGTAAAGGAGATTTTAAGTTTAATTTCTCATTGTTGAATTGTTTGTCACATCACATGAAGGAGTCTGTAGTCCTTTGGACTGCGTTTCATACCACAGTGATGACCAACTGCTAGCAGTACATGTATATGTTGGTGACACATTCCATCCCAAGAGATTGTAGTCCTTTGGACTACTGATATCACGTGAATAATAGTGATGCCATACTTGTAACGTAAACCTAAAAAGCCAGTATGCCTGCTACATGTGTACATGTACATCTCATGATTGCACAACCTGCAAATTGAATAACTTTGTACTGTGTTACTGCAGTTTCAGTGCCACCCAGCAGAGAACTTTTGGACAGCCAGGTCCATTGTCAAAATGTAAGCTGGGCAATCATTTTTAACCTCTCAAAAACCATTAACAAGATTCACTTCAAACTTAGTGGCGATGTATTTTGGGAGAGTCTCTACTTCAAACTTCGTGGCGATGTATTTTGGTAGTCTCTACAAAGATTCGTCAAATGGTCACAATCCGTTGATTTTTAATTTGATTGTTTTTTTTTCTATTTTTTGGCAAAACTTTAAATCCTCTCCAATGCCACTAGCCCCATTTGTAAAAATTGCCTGGGGATGCCTGTGCACCCAGACCTTAAATTACACAGGTGCCGCTGCAATTTTTGGATTTCCTCAATTTTAACTTCTACAAAACCACGACTCAGATTGTTGTGAAACTTTGTGGAAGTGTTGATTATGGGAAGATTAATCAAAATTGGTCTCTAGGTGGTGATACTCTGGATCCCATATTTTCAACAAGATTTTAAAGTTTGGGCACCTGTCGTTTAATGCATGCATTCCTGTTGATTACCTTGCAAGTCAATGGGAATTGCAACTGAAACTCTTCCTCTGCAAAACCTCATCCCCCACATCAGAATGGGACTTGTGGGTTGAATGTGAAGGCAGCCATGGACTGGTTGTTCACACAGCACTCCTTTTTTTTTGTATGGGAATAGGAAGCAGTCAGTGGCAATATATTTAAGTTGGTCCTTTTCGATACACGTTTTTGGCTGTTCATGGCAATTGCATGAACTACTGAACTAAAATTTTTCCTGTCATCCAACTTTTTAGTTGGGAAAGGCATTAATCCTTTGAATGTTTCGTTATTGCCCCCTAAATGTAGGTGTACACCAAGAATCGTTGGAAAATGATCCAACTTTGGCACGCAATGTTGCATTCTGAATTAAAATCACATGAAGGGGAGTGTACATGAAAATCATTCGCCTGTGGATGCCAGATAGTCGTCTGTTTCATATAAATACATAACCTTGGGACTTACAGGATTATATGGCCCGACTTTTAGCCATGTACTGTCTTGGGACACGTATGTGTAATCCTTTCGCTTTCCCATGGCAGAAAAAGATGTAGATAATTTACTAGCAGGACAGAGGACTTTAATGAAAAACCTCTTTAGTTTACATACACGGAATCTAGCTTACCAGAAAATCAGCTGTCTGTACCTGATGGGTAAAATTGCCATATTTATTCTTGGGAAATGGGCCCAGAGTTACTTGTGTAAAGATGTCTGGATTTTGATTGTGCAATTCGGGTAAAATAGGAGTGATACATGCAGTACATGCATGTTGTTTGAGAATATTTAGATACGTGCAGTACATGCATGTTGTTTCAGAATATTTAGATACATGCAGTACATGTACATGCATGTTTCAGAATATTTAGATACATGCAATACATGCATGTTGTTTCAGAATATTTACTAGATACATGCAGTAGACGCATGTTGTTTCAAATTATTTAGATACATGCAGCAGATGCATGTTGTTTCAGAATATTTACTAGATACATGCAGTAGACGCATGTTGTTTCAGAATATTTAGATATATGCAGTCTGATAATTTAAATTATAATTGGGTGGCATCAATCAGCAAAAATGCTCTCAGTGCAGGTTGAAAGTAACTTCAACATTTTTGCACTACATTAGTGTGACATTCCAGACCAACTTACAGCCCCCTGTACCCCCCCCCCCCAATTTATATTTGCACTTTACCTATAACCCAAACTAACCCCTGCACTCACTTGCTACCCACTGGAGTGTCACACCAATGTTGTGGAATTTTACTTTCAAAGTATGCATGGAGCCCACTGGAAGATAATTTTGTTTCATTCTGCATGTACCAGTGGTGCATGTAGAAGGAAACTTTTTTTCATGTACTTGCAGTAAAAAAAATCAAAGGGAAATTAATAAAAGTATGTGATAGTTTTAAATTTTCAGACTGTTTATTCTGAAGACACTGTTCCTTTATTAGAAGTAATTTTAAACCATATTGAGGAACCCAATGGTATGAGCTCCCCATACATATTACTTTTCTGTGTTTGCCCAGTTCATTTGGTGATTGGTGCCAGCTCCAAAGCCAGATGGCACAACAATTATCCAAGTGAACGCCCTGCAATCAAAGCTGCTGAAGCTTTGATAAAATGTGGTAGAAGCTGATACACCATCACGTAACAGTCAAAGCACTGTTACACTGTGTAGCAAATAAAACTAGGAATCTTTTTATGCTTTTGGCCAGTTTGGTGGTATAACAGGCTGAAGGGAAATTTGTCTTTTAAAAACATCAAAGGTCTTCTATTTCCCACTCTGTGACCATAACCATTGCTTGTGATTGCTTCCTCTTCTCATTTTACACCTTGGGATTAACTGTTCCCAGTTTGTAGGCAAAGCACACTGGAAATTATAAGTTTGGTTGGCCTTTCTTAATTTTGCATTTTTTTCAGAAAGTGGGTATATGCTAAAAAATATTGACCTATGAGCTCATTGCAATTGGCTGAACTGTGTGACCTTTTCAAAAATCATTACTGAGGTCCGTTTTGTTTCTCAAAACACAGCATGCGACCTGCTGGACCCAATTGCAAGGACTGTCACAGTCCTCTTTGTACATGCTGCAGGCACCAGGCATCTCAAACTGCATTTTTCATATTTTAACAGCTGTTTGCTGGAGCCAAGGACTGTCACAGTCCTCTTCACATATATTAAGTGATTGGTAAAATCACTTGCATTTTACATGTTGACGCTGAGCTGCTGCTAGAGCCAAGGACTGTCACAGTCCTCTTGCCATATTCCATACAGCTGCTGATTGGTAAATGTATTTTGTTGGTAAATGTATTTTGTGCTGCGCTCTTGCTAGAGCCAAGGACTGTCAGTCCTCTTGCCATATTCCATACAGCTGCTGATTGGTAAATGTATTTTGTGCTGCGCTGTTGCTAGAACCAAGGACTGTCACAGTCCTCTTGCCATATTCCATACAGCTGCTGATTGGTAAATGTATTTTGTGCTGCGCTGTTGCTAGAGCAAAGGACTGTCACAGTCCTCTTGCCATATTCCATACAGCTGCTGATTGGTAAATGTATTTTGTGCTGCGCTGTTGCTAGAACCAAGGGCTGTCACAGTCCTCTTGCCATATTCCATACAGCTGCTGATTGGTTAATGTATTTTGTGCTGCGCTGTTGCTAGAGCCAAGGACTGTCACAGTCCTCTTGCCATATTCCATACAGCTGCTGATTGGTAAATGTATTTTGTGCTGCGCTGTTGCTAGAGCCAAGGACTGTCACAGTCCTCTTGCCACATGCTACATGTACTGCCTATACAGGCATGACAATTTCAACCTGTTTCTGTCTGCTGTCCAGCTCTTGTGATGGAGGCATCCATCTTTATGGCCTACACAAGTTTCTTCTCAAAATTAGCAGGTTTGACCAGGGTTTTCCTAAAGTTTTGTCTACACCAGCCTCCTCTGGGTGTATAATTTACCCCCAGTTAGTGCACTTGGCACCTGGCCAGAGATGTACTTTCTCACAGTACTTGCATCTGGTTCTTTTGCAAGGATTCTGATCTACCCCTGTCACTATCCTTATGTTGACTTTTCCTGTATTGTGAGGATTTGCTGCATTTTGTGAGAGTTTTCTGTGTCTTTGGTAATCCCAGGCCAGTACAGTATGTCACAGGCCTGACTACTGGTCTCTGTAATACCCAGGTGACTTAATGCAAGGTGTGCAGAACCGCTTTCCTCAGTTGTGTAGGTATTAAGACTTTCACCCAAGAATAGCAAACCTTGTGCCTCGTGTATTTCAGCTCCCATTGACCAGTACACTGTATAACCTTTCCTTTCGTTCTGGTTGTCCTTTGCTTTGTCCTACCAAAAAACACTATAATATACTATAAAAATATTACAATATATAAAATATCCCAATATACTGTGACTTATATTTTTCTATGATATATTGATACATTCCAGATAAATATTGATACATTGTAATAAAAATTATAGTACGAGTCTTATAGTAAACTACAGTATGTTTTACTATAGTTTTTTCTATAGTATATGACAATATATTTTAATTATATATTTTAGTATACTATAGTAAAACATGAGGATAATTTGCTAACAATTGAGAGTAAATTACAGTACGTTTTATTATAATTTTTTTGTATAGTAATACATGTATATGACAAGAAACTGCAGTATGTTTTACTATATTTTTGTAAAATATACGATAATATATTGTAGTTAATTATTGCAGCATATTGTAATAAAAAGGTTTTCAGGACATTTGCATAGGAAAAATGTATGACAATATTTTTTTAATATATTGTAATATACTGTAGTATGAAAATTAAATCATGAAATTCCGATTACTGTAATATAGATATAATAGGCATTATAATTGTGAACTTAACTATTCACTACGATATATTATAAACTATTACTATAATTTACAATGCATATACATGTATATGCCAGTTTTTCATCAGTTTTTGACAAAATACTGGTGGAAAACTGTTATTAGTGTGGCAAATTTGATGAAATCTGGCCAAAAAGTGGCATTTCTGAGACTTTGATAAATGTCATCATAAAAACTGGTATCATACTAACAGAGTCTGAACTTAGTTAAATGTTAAGTTCAGGAAAAAGTGGCCTTGAACTGGCACTTTTTGGACTAAGGTGTCCTAAGAAACCTGACACAAGATTGGCAGAAGTTGAACTTGAGACATTTCAATTAAAGGCTGACATCTTACGACCATAAGTACTCAGGAAAATGGCAGGTATTAAGCTTCTGAGGGTAAACCTAGCCCTGTCAATATGAGGCTGTACTTTAAATTCAATGTTCTTGCTCTATATCTTTCCCAACGCACTTAAAATTATATATATTTTTAGATGGCGCCGATGTATTGCATTAGTGAAGAGTAAAATTCATGTATGTTGCACTGTGACCCCTGAAATGAGGTTTATGTCACTAGTGTACTGTTGTAAGTGTGACCTTCATAGAGAAACATTGTGTGCAACATCAAGGTCCCATGGTCCTGATCGGCCATCATTGTTGCTGTTGTCCGCGGGGAGAATGAGGTAGTGCATCAGGCACTGAAGGGATCTCGTTAAGACTGTTTGAGGTGTAACAATTATGTTGCTACGTTACATTACGTTACGCAGAGGTCTGCTCATGTGTAATGAGGACTGAAACCAAATTTCAGTTTAGTAACCATGTAACTCTTTCCAAACAAAAGTTTGAAATTGGTAAACAAACAGCCTGTTTTGGGTCAACTATAGTGCTGTGTGACGGTTGTGTTCACCTTGTGAAAAAAGAATTTTGCACCCAATGCCCTATCACAGGGGCAGGCAGAAAGAAAAGGAATTTCTGTATCTGCTTCCATAGATAAATAATATTTGAGATCTCTTTATTATTGTACACTGATGTGTCAATAAAAAGTTCTGGGGATCATGAAGAGGTGAGCTCGGTATTAAAAATTTAGCATTATACCGAGCAAGTGAGCTCGCCTCCCCATGAAGTTGAGGCTGAATGGCTCCATGGAGCATAATGTGTGAATCCAATGTTTCTGTCTCTCCAGTCGTAACAACTTGGCCGTTCTAGAAGAGGAGGGGTTTGGATATATTCCAGTACCTGGACTTGTAGGTCAAGTCCAGTATGGTCTGGAAAGGCAAAGTGTCTGCCCAGCGGTTGTGTCCAAATGGTTTTCTATGTATCGGAAATGCGTTCGCTTAACCTGTCCCTGAGCGGACAAAGTCTTTGGCCAACATATTGCTTGTTGCAGATGTTGCAAGTGAGTAGGTAAACTGAGTTTGAACTCTTAACAACAGATTTGGTCTGGAACCACATAGGTCCTGCCTGTTTGTGTGCTTATAACACATCTGGAAATGTTTTTTTGTTTTGTGCTAGATATCCCTGGATGTTGAGGTGGGCTGTCTGTATGTCTGATTCTGGATCTGATCAGTATGTCCTTTTTGCTCTCTTGAAACCTGGCACTACCTTTTTGTTAGCCAGTGATGTGGCATTGCCTGAGGCTTCAAGAGTATTCCAGTTGTCCGGGATTATTTTCTTGAGGGGTGGTAATGCTGAATTATATGTAGTGACCAGAACTAGTTTATACTGGTCCTTTTGACTTGCTGCTGAGGTAGTTTGGTAGTTTTTAGCAGATCGTTCGTGTTCGTGGAATTGACTCGACTGAGAGCTGACTGCAGGAGCTGGTCGGGGTAGCCTCTGTTTTCTTGACATTTTGTGTGCATTGTCAGCAAAATCTTCAGAGTTTAGTGCATCTGCAGTGAACCACATGTAGTTGGCTATATTGAGGACCTCGTACTATGGAATTTATTTTAATATCAATACAAAGTACGCATACACTTCAGGTGCACATTGGTCAGTTGTTGCACATTGGTCACTTTTGGTCACTTGTTGCTTGGCACTAGGCAAGTGCCATTTCCAAGGTCTACATATATACATCTTGTCTAAGCAAATGTCCTTGCAATTTCTAGTCTCTTAGTCCAAACACCAGCCTGTCCTTGACAACTGTGTTGGCTGGTTCTTGTAATCACACAATTATTTCACCATTCATTTCAGCACTATTACAAACTGGTCTACAGTTTTTCCTGAATCTCTCAAGAAGTGTTCTTTTACGGAAACAATAATCCTTATCCTACTTTTTGAAATGCATAACCACTGCTTGCATCAAATACATAAATTTTGTGTTGAAAGAACGCTACATAATATACATTTTAAATGGTGTCATTTCTCCATGGCAAGCATCATGGACATCCTCTGCATGTGAAGTGGTTGTGGTCGTGACCAACGGACAAGACTAGGACAGACTCTGGACAGTGGGGTGGTTTTCAAAGTTCACAAAGTCTCATAAAAAACATCCTTTTCATGGCAATGTGCATTTGCTTTCGGTCGTTGTATTCCCCCTGGTGGGACTTGATCAATGTACCATATGAATGGCAACATTACGACACCACCAGAAAGTGTGGATGTCGCTGTAGTCATTTATTTTGATGGCAGATCAGTTTTGTTCAATGCAATACTGTACTAATTGAGGTATTGGTGTAATGAGTTTGTCCTCCTCCATGATACAAAGATTGTTTGCAGGAGGGGGACATATTGCTTTGGCATCACATTGCCTTGTTTTGTCATCCGAATACAGAACTGTTTATTTCAAAAGTTGCATTTTAAAAATGACTTTGTGAAGTTTGGGAACCATCCCTTGAGACAAATGACTGAAATCCAATGGCTGGCTTCATGCTCATGGCTTTTTTAGCTCAGCTGACTGAGCTTATAGGATGGGTGGTGATCCAGTCATTCGTCTGTCCATTCAAATTTTGGATTCCAAAACTACAGGCTATGTTCTCTTCAAACTTGGTGGGGATGTTCCTTGGGCGGGTCTCTACCAAGTTTATTTGAATGACAACAGCCCAGTTATTTCTTTAATGATTTTTTTGTTCAGTTTTTGTATGTACTAGTTTTTACTTTTCCAAAACTCGCTTGGATGCTTCTGAAACTTGATGGATATTTAGCTTGTGGAAGGGTCAAACACTTTCACCGAGTGGTAATATTCTGCATCTGTGCTTTTGAACATTTTTTTAATTTGGATCAGTTAATGCATACATTCCAATTGATTATAATGCAAGTCATTGCAGCTTGCAATGAGAAACCAGTTTTTACTTCTCCAAACCAGTCAACCAGTTTCACATCAAACTTGGTTGCAGTGTACGTTTGGTTGGTTTTTACCAATTTTGTTAAAATTGGGATGTTTCAGTTATTTTTGAAATTATGAATTTCAGATTTTTTGTAAAATTGTCAATCTTGAGTCATCAGTTGGCTAAGTTAAAAGGATGGATGTCTGCTTGAAAGGTCAGCTGAGCACAGGACTCTCACAGTCCTCTGGTTTTCATTGTAACCATCAATTTGGCAACTCTGGTTGATTGTACTGCAAGTGCCAATGGGTGAACTTACAAATCCCTTTAGTCAACAATTTAAAGCAGATATATACCGAGCTTGGTGTCTGGGATGTATTCATCTTAAATGTATCATTTGCCTGACTTTGAATGAGTGCATTGTGGGTAGCCGCCGGGGGTCGCCAGCCGGCTTCCCTGTTCGTCTTGTATGTGCCTTCCCATACTTGCGTCTGGGGCTCTTGAAGATGGTGACAAAGGACCTGGACCTGGTGAGTTGGAACTTTCACCTGTATGCTGCACATCCTCTTGTTGAACTAATGGGCCCATTAATCAGCTGGGTAGGCCTTTTAACTGTCAAAACAATATTCCTCCTATTTTCTTGAATATTTTAACTTGAACTTTATTGGTTTCTTTTTTATATTTGATGCAAAATATCCAAATTTTAGGTTCTCTGAAAGTTTACGAGTATTTAATTTTTTTACTTTGGCAAGTATTTAAATTTTTTGGACTTTGGCAAGTATTTAATTTTTTTGACTTTGGCAAGTATTTAATTTTTTGGACTTTGGCAAGTATTTAATTTTTTGGACTTTGGCAAGTATTTAATTTTTTGGACTTTGGCAAGTATTTAATTTTTTTGACTTTGGCAAGCATTTAATTTTTTTGACTTTGGCAAGCATTTAATTTTTTTGACTTTGGCAAGTATGTAAATTTTTGACTTTGGCAAGTATGTAAATTTTTGACTTTGGCAAGTATGTAAATTTTTGACTTTGGCAAGTATGTAAATTTTTGACTTTGGCAAGTATGTAAATTTTTGACTTTGGCAAGATACTTCTCCCTGATTTTGGTTTGCAATTTCCTGTAACTTCAAAAACTTTTTTTTCCCTTTTTAGAGCTGCATTCTAAATTTCTCCTGGCCTACCCTTTGGGCTAGCTTCCGTTTCTCCTGTAGCAGATGGAGCCCTCTACACCCACCGCAGCTTACTGACCTGTACCTACTCGACATGACCATCTTCATTGGTGCAAGGTTGCGTGCATGTGCGAGTGAATGTTCTTGTGCAAGTGTGTCGCCTCTTTCATTAAAAAAAAAGTAAAAAAAAAACAAAAAAAAAAAACAAAAAAACATAAAATCTCAAAAAAATATAAAATAAAAAAAAATAAATAAAAAAGTGTATGATTGAGGTGTGTGTGTGTGTGTGTCTGTCTGTGAGCATGCATATGTATGAATCATTGTGTATGATTGAGGTGTGTGCCTGTGTGAGCGTGCATACGTATGAATCATAGTGTATGATTGAGGTGTGTGCCTATGTGAGCGTGCATATGTATGAATCATTGTGTATGATTGAGGTGTGTGCCTGTGTGAGTGTGCATATGTATGAATCATTATGTATGATTGAGGTGTGTGTGTGTGTGTGCCTGTGTGAATGTGCATATGTATGAATCATTGATGCTGGGATATGTGTGCAAATAGGTAAAGGATTTCTGTATGTAAGTTCGCCACAAAGCTGGATGCACGTGTCATTGGAGTGGCTAAAAAGTTGCCAGATTTGAGCAAAAAATGTGCACCAAGAAATGACTGGACAGTGTATTGGTGATATGCATGTCAGGGCTTGTCAAAGTAAAGCTACAGTGTATTGGTGATAGGCATGTCAGTGCTTGTGAAAGTAAAGCCACAGTGTATTGGTGATAGGCATGTCAGTGCTTGTGAAAGTAAAGCCACAGTGTATTGGTGATAGGCATGTCAGTGTGTTTGTGAAAGTAAAGCCACGGTGTATTAGTGATAGGCATGTCAGTGTTTGTGAAAGTAAAGCCACAGTGTATTGGTGATAGACATGTCAGTGCTTGTGAAAGTAAAGCCAGTTCAGACATTACAGGGACATCCTGACTTAACAGTTTCAGTAAAGTGTTACACTGAAAAAAGTCCTGGACAGCTAACATGGTTAAGTTTGAGTATGCATATACTCAAAACATTGAATCTTGCAATATGCTGAAGCATAAGTGAATTATCCAGGCAAGCTAAATTTGAGTAAATGGCAATCACTTGATTCTCAGAAGCAAAATATATTTCTCGCCGCCTTAAAGTTTTAAGTTTACTCTGAATACCACGAAACATATTGACCACTGCATGCTGGTTACAGGTTTGACTGATAGGATACCATGGTCACAAAGACACTGTAAATTGAATACAGTCAAATATGCAGAATAACACCATCAAACTGACCACTTGTGGATTATTTGCATCATACATGTAAGATTCTTAACTGTTTCAGGTTATGATCTAGCAACATCATCTCTTCTCTCTGATGCCAAGTCCTACTGTTGCTTCCGGTGTTGAAGCAACAGGTTACCGTTTAAAATTGATTGGATTGTACTTGTATATGGGAAATGGATAAGTTGGGGTGGGGATGATTTTTTGAAATACAAAGGATGGTAACTTTGTTGGAAATTGTTTAAAAAATGTAATTTTGGATGTGAAAAATGCCTTTTTGAATCAGAATCAAAATTGCATTGAAGACCTTTTCGGGCAAAATTGACAATCTGTATTTCACAAAAAGTCCAGAAAGGCAGCAAGCAGGACCAGAGGGACAGTGCAACTTCCAAATGCAGAAGCCAGTAGTCACCGTTAGCCAAATGCTAATGATTGTTGACTTTTTGCGAATGTGTTGTTCCTAAATGAAATTGCAGTCAGATGAACATTGCTTAGCTTGATTTGACTAAACTTAGCTGCAAATGAACATGCTAACTGTTACATTTGCACGTACAACCCAAAGCTGCTGGTGTCTTTTGCCAAATACTGGGAAAAGATGCATTAGAGTTTTGAATGTCTCTTGCAGTGAAATGTGTTTGCACATGTGAATGCATGTCATGTGTATTAGGCCTATCAGATGTGTATACCATTTAATATGGATTCGGTTATCAACTCGGGAAATGCCATTTTGATGGTTCTCTGGAGAAAACCGATCAGCATGTGAATACTATTTACATTTTGCTTTGCTGATGTCTCTTAAAATGTACACAATTCTTGTTAATGGAAAATGAACTTTGAATGGCAAGCACTGTCCAATCACATTAACATCAATTGCTATATGGGCCTGGCATGATTTAGTGCCAATAGGTCACTTTGAAGTCTAAACAGGGACCTTGCCACATGTGATAAGAATTTTGTTCAATTTTGTGTACATATGAGAGTAAACACCAATAAACATCAATATATCTGGCAATGCATGATCAGGTCATTTTGACATGTATGTGACCACTTTTGACATATGGATGCCTGTGTGTGGACACTTTATCACCCACTGCTACTGGCACTATAGTTAACAGTTGTTGGCTTCAAACAATTGTTGGCCACTACTACTGGCACTATAGTTAACAGTTGTTGGCTTCAAACAATTGTTGGCTTCAAAATTTGGTAACTGTGTGTGACGCTGCATGAAGCAATTGATGATGCACTTCAGCAAAAAAAAAAAAAAAAAAAAACTTGTCAGAAGTTGATAAGTTTGGGGATTTGAAATGGTTTTCACTGAGAAAGCAATTGATGAAAGCTACTTGAGATAGGTCCAGCAGTGACCGTCTCGTAGACACAGTGCCACAGGCTGACTACTCTCCTATGGTGGCAGCAGGCTGCCAAATGTTTGTCAATTTTTTTAAACATGGTGTGTGTGGTTTTTTTTTTTTTGTTTTTCTGTTAGTTTTTCGTTTTGAGTTACAGCAAATGCAAATCCGGTTTTGTCCAGGCAAAGAAAAATCTGCTTGCCGTTTGGATAAACATATTCGGAATTCAGAATTGATCTTTTCAAGTAGAATATTGTTCACATGCACTTGTTTTGTGCAGCTGTGGCTTCTGACTGGAGTCATTGATCAAATTGAATATAAAATGCAAAAAAGTAAAGGAAATTTCCATATTCATGAGATCATTCAGTTTCTATAGACTGGCTGCATGTCACATTGTAAGACTGCCAAATGGGCGTGGCATGATATTGGTCAAACAGACCTCTTGAGGTCAAATGTACATGAACTTGACATTTGATATTATGAGAAATTTCAAGCTGTCCACTTTGAGGTCAATACAGGGACTCGGCATCAGATATTGTGTCGGGGCTCGACATATATTATGCCACTTACTTTTTTAGATGACTAAGTGAGCTTGGCAGGGCACTGTGCCAGCCAGCCAGTATGCCATCCAGTATGCCGTGCCAGGTCAACTGGGCAGGCACACATGGTTGCCAGAAGACAACTTTGATATCATTAGATGAGCTGCTTGGCTTGTGACCTTGTGCCAGCAGACTATCTTCAAGAGGCCCAGATTGGTTTGGTGCCATCCAACCACATGAACATTGTATCCTGGGCTGGGCATGTTCTGCCATGCAGGCTGTTTGGAGATCAATACATTGGCAAAGCCTGTCACAATGTCCCTGAATAAGGACAAGTTGTCTCCTGGTGCCCAAGGTCTTGAACCTTGTGGGTCACGAGTTTTCCAAACTTGTATTTTCCAAAAGGGACTGTCACTGAATTCTGTGATCATTTGAACTATGGACCAATAAAATGTTTACAAACAAATGTTTGTAACATTCACCTTACCTGACCACCTAGATGGGTAGGCCAGTTTTTATTGGACAACAAAAAAATTGCACAGCAGGTGCCTAAATTGTCAGGAATGTGTGATACTGCCCAGTATGAATATAAGGTGATATTCCATTACTGCAGTGGCTGATAAGCCAGGTGTATTATCAAAAATGGTCATACTATCACGACATTCTTTGCATTTCATCCTTGCTGAGTGCAAACAATATTCCAAGCCTGCCACGAAAGTTTCATCATGGGTCATTCTCGTGATATTGCAAACCAGTTCTGAACTGGCACTTAAAGTTTGGACATGTAGGCAAGGCCATTATGATGTTGATAAAAGTTTGCTATGTATGTAATACCAACCTAGTGTTGTGCCTGGTAAATGCCAGTAATGCCAGGATCAACCAATCAAGAAAAGTGAAAACAAAATGCTGTGAGCTTCAATCTGTATACTCTGAAGCCACAGGAGATGGGCTTACATGCTCTGGAGAAACTGAGAAATGGCAGGACTCTAGCTAGCCTGTGGATGTACAGTGGATGCTGTTTGTGGACAGTTGCCTTGGTCCAGCAGCAGTGGAGGTGCCTTCTGTGGTCAGTTGCCTTGGTCCAGCAGCAGTGGAGGTGCCTTCTGTGGTCAGTTGCCTTGGTCCAGCAGCAGTGGAGGTGCCTCCTGCAGACAGTTGCCTTGGTCCAGCAGCAGTGGAGGTGCCGTCTGTGGTCAGTTGCCTTGGTCCAGCAGCAGTGGAGGTGCCGTCTGTGGTCGGTCGCCTTGGTCCAGCAGCAGTGGAGGTGCCTCCTGCAGACAGTTGCCTTGGTCCAGCAGCAGTGGAGGTGCCACCTGCAGACAGTTGCCTTGCTCCAGCAGCAGTGGAGGGAGGTGCCTTCTGTGGTCGGTTGCCTTGGTCCAGCAGCAGTGGATGTGTATGATGTTGGTGTGGCTGCCTTGGTCCAGGTGCAATGTATATGTAAGTATATTGTCTTGTCAGTTTTGACAGGTTGAAGGTGAAGTGACTAGTCTAGCATGCCCTTTAATGTTATAAACTTTTTCATTTACCAACATGGAACAGAAAATGTAAAATGAGACCCCAAAATTGCATGTTATAAATGGGTTAACAATTTTCCTTAACGTTAAACAGGAAAGGTGCAAAATTGTTTATAGATGATGCATTTGTAAGGACCAAAAGTAGATGTTGCATCTAAATCTGCCACAAAAATTTATATCAAGATTTCTCTTATGTCAATGCACAAACATTCAGTTGCTTAGTGGACCGATTATTGGCCTTGCCATAATAGAAGGCAAAAGCTGATAGATTGCTAAATCACCTTGTAAACACAAGGGACCATGTACCAAAGGTATAAACTGGTTAATATTTCTCTGTAAAAAAAAAAGAAAAGAAAAATCACATAGTCAATATCTTTGTTTTTGCAGGCTGGGAAATGTCTCCAGTAAACTGAAGTGTGACCACTTGGAACATATGACTGTGCAGACTCAACTCCTCTGAGGTCACTGACTACTGACTACAAGCACTGATGCAGAGTACTGATGCCAAACACTGATGCCAAACACTGATGCCAAGCACATCATGGAACTGACAGCAACAGGGTGATGCCACATGGGACCTGGTGAGTTGAAACTGTACCCAACATACTGGTAACAGTAACAACATACTGGTAACAGTGACAACATACTGGTAAACAGTGACAACATACTGGTAAACAGTGACAACATACTGGTAAACAGTGACAACATACTGGTAAACAGTGACAACATACTGGTAAACAGTGACAACATACTGGTAATTAAACAGTGACAACATACTGGTAATTAAACAGTGACAACATACTGGTAACAGTAATAACATACTGATAACAGTGACAACACACTTGTAAGAAAATGACAACTGGAGTCCTGCACAGCATCTACATACATCTAAGTGTATATGATGTAGAGGGAAAGCCCTAATGGTTAGATGCTAATGTCTTGCATTGAAGAAGTTTTATACAATACCTGTTTTGAAAGACCATCTTTAAGATTGGCAATATTGTGGTCTCTCAAATCTTTCACAGGAGATATAGTATGAAAAATCTTCATTACCAAAATACTCCGAACAGGTGTTCTTTCAAAGCAGGTGGCTTCTCATTGGAGTTGTCCATCAAAATGGGCCGCTGTAACAGTCCCTTCTATATACTCTGTACATTTAGGTGTACTTGATGTAGAGGTCATAATGGTTGCCTGTTTGTATTGTCTTGAAGGTACCTGTGAATAATTAGGCAAGTAGTCAATTTATCTATATCCATCAATGTGTAATATGCATTGTGCAGTGTGTTGATGGAATCTATAGCATGTAGTCAGTCTAGCAACTCTAGGTAATATAACCTGTGGAATCAACTTACTCATATTTACAATGGACACTTTTACATTGCAGGTAACTGTGGTAACCAACTTGGCTAGATTGTGTGCCAGTGTGGCGTTATCTTTGGACCTCTGGACTTGATCCCCCAACTACTTATTAGTCGGAAGCCAGCAGTGGACAAGTGTCCAGAAAAAGCCTGCAGCCCACACAGCCACAATATGGATCAGCCCAGAGGCACCAAAACCTTTGTCACTGTCCACACAGCCACAATATGGATCAGCTCAGAGGCACCAAATCCTTTGTCACTGTTCACACAGCCACACTATGGATTAGCCCAGAGGCACTAAAACCTTTGTCACAGTCCACACAGCCACAATATGGATCAGCCCAGAACCTTTGTCACTGTCCACACAGCCCACAATATGGATCAGCCCAGAGGCACCAAAACCTTTGTCACTGTCCACACAGCCACAATATGGATCAGCTCAGAGGCACCAAAACCTTTGTCATTGCCCACACAGCCACAATATGGATCAGCCCAGAGGCACCAAAACCTTTGTCACTGTCCACACAGCCACAATATGGATCAGCTCAGAGGCACCAAAACCTTTGTCATTGCCCACACAGCCCACAATATGGATCAGCCCAGAGGCACCAAAACCTTTGTCACTGTCCACACAGCCACAATATGGATCAGCTCAGAGGCACCAAAACCTTTGTCGCAGCCCATACAAACTTTCCAGATGTGTGTAGATAACGGACTAAATTTTTGTGGCATGTTGGAAACTTGACTGCCAGATAGATGTCAAGAACCACATTACTAAACACAATGAGGACTGAGGTCTGTGGACCAGTAAAATAATGGGGAGGTTGTGGCATTTTGTTATTGTGTCCTTACAATATATCATCCACAAATATTGTAATCCATTTAAGCAGAGACCACAAAGGCCAATGCATGAATTAAGTGTTGCTTAGTCAAATGTGACCCTCAAGTCACTGCAGCATGTACATATGTAAAGTATTTTAACAATAATGCTTAGGTTCATCCATGCCACACTTTCATGCGTGTTTGTGTGTGTGCGTGTGTGCATGTGTGCATGTGAGTGTGCGTGTGAGTGTCTAGGACTAGACCAGACTCTGCCAGGCCATACCAGGCTATACAACTTCGTGCTACATGGATACCATGTTTTAAGTTTACAATTTAAATGATGAAATACTTTTATTTTTAAATATTTCCACAGCGGTGAATGAGTTGTGGAGATCATGCAGGTTCTGTTTGTGGATGTTTAATGCAGATCATGTAAAGGATTGTATTGCAAATAGCAACATTTGATTTGTCACAAATTGGTTTCAAGGTCATGTAGTGGACAGAGCACTGAGGTTATGGTGCATTTAATTCCAGACTCTTCCCACTTTCAAAATGGCAGCGTTTTCACTTACTTCTCTGATTGAACTTAGATTTGGTACATACATGTATGTGCCTGTTTCAGACAAAAAAATCCAGTATGGGTGGCCCATTGGGGATAACGCGATCACTCATTGTTGATTTTCATTGTTTCGCTTGACACATCCTCATGAAAACATGGAAAAATCCCAACAACTGTTGATCCCAAAGTTATCCTCAAGGGGGCACCTGTACTGTGTTCTCTATATACTCTTGCCTGGGAACTTAAAATTGTACCTGTGCAGACTATGAAATAATATCCATACATGTATTTGCAAGATTTAATTTACTAAATGATGCAATTTCCATCATTAGGAGTTACATTGTGAAAATGGACATATAAATGTTGTGGGTGGCAGTAGTCTGTTTGGCTAGTGGTTAATCACATGCCAGCATTGCTCAGAAGAAGAGAAAACATTTATTGACGAGAATTTGTTGGTGTGCACCAAGGAGATGTTGGTGCACTCCCAAATGAAAAAAAAGGGAATCATTTATAAATGACTCTCTAATAATTCTGGTATATTGGGATCAGTTAATCCTCATAGTAAATTATTAGTGGGTTCTTAGACAAAGCACCTTCAAATCACATTGGTGCTCCTGGCTTGAAGCAAATTGTTAATTATTTACTTTGTAGAAGTTCTTATTGCTTATTTGTTAGTCTTGTCAAATAGAAGTGAATCACAATAGTGAATCTTTAAACTTGGTAAATCTGCAAAGAAGCTTAGGGCAAAATAAATTATTGGTAATTTGGTCGACTTTAAATATGTTTGGTGATTCAGTGAATTGGTTTGTGCTATTTGATACATCTGTCCCAGAATGCCACTTTTGGAGGCAAGAACGGCCATATTGGGATAACTATTTGATACATCTGTCCCAGAATGCCACTTTTGGAGGCAAGTACGGCCATATTGAGATAACTATTTGATACATCTGTCCCAGAATGCCACTTTTGGAGGCAAGGACGGCCATATTGAGATAGCTATTTGATACATCTGTCCCAGAATGCCACTTTTGGAGGCAAGAACGGCCATATTGAGATGACTTGACATTTTTGGTCTTCACTCTTGTTCTTCCTGCATTGTTTGCTAATATTCAGTGATTGTAAAGGTTTGTACCATTATAAAGTAGGCAGGTCCATACAGGAACTTCCACAGATTATGCTGATGGAGACGGTATGTAAATCCTCACAATTTTTATATACAGTTATGACAGGAGATCAAGATTCATTTGCATCTTGTGAAATGATTCTTTTATATTTAATGTTTGGTGGACCTTTCTTATACACGTATAAGAGTATTTACACTGATGGAGGTGAATTTATAAAATTAGACCATGGGTGGTCAAGTCGCCTCAATGAACCACAAGGTAGCTAATACATTGTGGATACTTAATATGTATGTTGTATTTAGGAAATGATGCAGCAGGCTGTTGGCCAAGATTTGAAATCTGGGTGTCTAAAATGCAAATTTAATTTGTCCAAATTTCACAATATTAGGGTCAACTTTATTCCTTTTGTTGTAAAAATGATTATTGGATGTCACAATTTGACACTGGGTGTGCAAGACAAGTGGACAGACGCCCCTATGGCTAACACTTTTATAAGTCAAAAGATTGCATGAGCTGAAGATTTTAAATTTTGCAAACATAAAAATAGTAGTGTTTCATTACCAACCTAGCAATTTTACAAGCATATGCTGATCAGATTCCTGAGCCAGAAGTGATTTGTTAAATATATAACAATACATGCATCATTGGGCATTTGCTTCAGTGCATGCATATTGTATTAAAAAGTGAATTATTTGTAGTTTGTTAGTGATTTGTTAAACAGTGACTCTTTCACTAATTTGCATGCAAAAATTTGATTTGTAAAATATGCATTATTGGTGATATGTTAGTGATTTGACAATGATTTGGGAAAGTGAATTACTAGTGATTTGTTAAGTAATTTGTCTTGAAGTGAATCATTCACACATTTGCATGTGAATTTTTTTTTTTTTATAAATTATTGCAGAATTGACTATTTTGTTAAAAAGAAAATTTTGAGCTATTTTTCAACTGTTTAATGAAACCAAACAGTGAAATGTGGTTTAGATCAGTTCATTACTTACTGATTGAGTCTAATCATGACTCAAGTTGTCCTTTTTGTTAATTTTCCATAATATTCAAACCAGTTACAGTTCAAGTTAAAAATGCCCAAGATGGATATGATGGGGCTTACCATTTGGATCCTTCATCAGCCTTAATTCTATGGTTTGTTGGGACATGCAGGCTTTATGAATCACAAGTTGAACTGCATGATTTTATTCCATTTTGTAAAGTTATTTGAATATAGATCATAAATCTTCTGTTGACTGCACTATTGAAGTATTTCTGATAATTGTGAGCCATCCAGCTTGATATCACTGATTGTCCTTGATGAGTCAAATTTCAGTGGTAAGTCTGAAGTTTTAGTTTTTTTAATTGATTTAATGTTCTTGTATTTAAAGACTACATGTATCCATAATGAATTAAGGGAATCTGTACAAAGTCACTATCAATTGAGCTTGCTTTTTGCCTGATAAGTTTTGGAAATCAGGAGTAAAATCCTTTTAATTTCAAGGGCAAAATCCTACATTGTCAAGAATATGATTATCTTGAATGTCTGCTATGACCATTGGTCACTGTAGCATGGAAGTCAAATTTAAATACATACCATAAAAGTTTTACATTTAATTGGGACTTCAGACACTTGTTAGATGTGCACCATTGGGATGTATACCTTTCTGCTTTAAGGAAGAAGCCCATTGTTCAGTGGAACCTGGGGCACAGGTCTCTGGTTCCACAGGCAAAATGAGGCTTACTTTTAATGTGCAACTTCAGTGATGTGATAGGATTACATAGAACAGTTACCGATCAGAGCCTTATTGTTGTTTGTGTGGACAGCTTGTGGTCCCAACTGTGAGAGGCTTGAATGAGACTTGTATGACGAGAATATATGTACAAGGTGCATCCATTGGTGAATGATGTTAACAATGTAGTACATCATATTTAACACAGGTGGCAGCATGTGCAAATCTGTGTGCACATAAGCTGCAGCACTGACCACAGCATGCAGTTATGTGGTCCTGTGTGTGCATGTGTCTGTTATGATCTGTATGAATACCCTACTGTGGTGGAATTTCATTCCAAATTGTGAATTTTCTATATTATAACACTGCTCTTAGCAAGGAAGCTTTATGACGAAGTGAACAATTTCCAAGCTATTTGCTGGCATTAATTTTTTTTTAAACCTGCATAGGTCTTATCAAAGTGCATGGTGGCAAAATTGTGTTGGTCAAGCTTTATTTTTTCAAGAAAAGTTTGTTCTGTTTGGCTGGGAGATCTTTGTTTCTTTTTCTCTTCTTCTTTTCTTTGCTTTAAGCATGTCACCCAAGAAAGATATAAAATGTGAGTGACGAGTAGTTCGAGATTTTACAATTGCATCATTTGTAACTTGGGAGAAACATATTGGCCTTGTTTGCCTGCAGTACCACTTTTGAAAAATTGTTCCATGCATGTTACCATTGATCAACATGGTGTTCCACGGAGAAAAGTTTAGTTAGCCCTTTCAGTGCCAAATTTTGGACAGTCAACAGCTTTTGTTGACACGCATGGGGCCCAATGTGTGCCGAGAAAAGCTGTTGACCTGGGTATTTTCTCTATGGAACTATAGGCATACTGGGACTCGAATGCAAGGTCTTTTTATGAGGAATATGAATGTGGGATCCTTATAATCATTCGGACTAGTTTGACTTAAGTAGATACTTTAGAGGTGGTTGGCACAAATAATTTATGTTGGTCTTAATTGTGACCACCTTTATATGTACAGTTTATGCTTGGCCTTGCAGATCTGTAATCTCCATATCCACTTTGTGCAAATGTTTGTATAATTACAAAATGATTGCACTGTTTTTAGGTTTTTACAATCTGAGGGATTGAGAATGAATGCATTTTTGTTACAATTGAGTAATTATTAATGTATTTGGTACATGGTGGCACGAGGCCAACTTTGTAAATTATCCTCCTGATGATGCTTGCATTTAAATTAATCTGTGTTGACAAATCATGACCACCTTTGAGTATGCCATTTGACCGAGAGCCTGACTAGCCATAGTTTTGTGAGGGTAGGAGTTTTACAACTGTAACTTACATGGAAGTTCCTTAAAGCCCCAAGAGATGGCAGCACCATACTTTAACCAAATGTGTGGTATATACAATTGTATGAGTGTACAGTCTGCTGGAAGTAAATGTATAATAACTGAACATCAGTACTTTGAACATTGACTTGTATTTTATGTAAATTAAATAAAAAACATTAAATGTTGTTGTTGTTGTTTGTTGGCCCCAGTTGAAGTGTGGGTTGGCTTGGTCTGTGCTGGAAAATTTGGGAACTTTAAATTTGGCACATAATTTGTGTGGAAGTTCAGACTGATGGCTCTATAACCAAGTTTTGAAGAATTTCAAACCATACAAGCTGTAAACACGCCAGGTCGATTTTCATGAAGCAGCCTTTGCATGAATTTAACAGGCTTCTGATAAATCTCTTGAAAGGAGAAAATTCTTGAAGATAACCAGTGCAGCCGCCTCAGATTTAAATTTCCTGTGACTAGCTTCATGGCAATTTGCAAAAGGTTTTTAAAATTAAAACAAATTGCTAAATTTTTGTTAGTTTATATCTGTGGACTAATTCTTATTTGACCCAAATATCTCTTTCTTGTTAAATTGCAAAGGGAGAAAATTTTAGTGTATGAAAATTTTTTAAGATTTTGGCACCATTTAAAAAAAGTCTAAATTGCCCTGGGCTTGAACAGAAAGGTACTGCCAGTGTCTGGTTGGCCAAGGGAAATAATGGGCAGAATTCAAGCTATGAGGATTCTTTTTCAAGTGGACTCCTGCCCAACCCAACATATTTCTGAAAAACTATTAATGCCAGATATAAATTAGAATGGGAAAAGCCTGCCCTGAATAACTAACTTTACCTTCGAAAGTTTTGGCTTCAGTCTCTGCCGCCCCTCCCACCCAGAAGGTAAAAAGTAGCAAAGCCTTCTGCAAAATGAAACTGAAAACCGAGGACTTTCTTTGGTCTGGTCCTGTTCGTTGATTTGTGAACTTCTGAATGCAATTGCAGATCAAAAATTGTGGTTTTCTGGCACAAAATGTTCCCTTCCACCCCACCACCAGCATTCTGTTTGCAAATATGCGGCTGAACACTTTCTCCAGAGCCCTTCAGTTTGAGGAATAAAGAGACCCCCCCCCCCCAGGAAGCTATTTGCTTTGCTTTGAAGCTACCCCAGGGAGGGAGGAATTTATTTTATGAAAATTTAGTCTCTGGAAGTTTAATTCACATCCAGAATTCTTGGATGGGGATTGGTTTGACAATGTTCAAGGTAACTTCATTTATTGGTGCATTTTTTAAAAAGTTGGTTGGTGCATTTTGCTTGATAAATCTTGCCTGTGATGATTGCTTTTCACTGTTTTGTTCATAAAACCTGTGTTCAAGTACCATTTATTTTTGCATGGGGTTCTATTTTGCAAACTGTATGGCCACATTTTCAAGAATCCTAATAAGAATTTAATGTTACAGAATTTCTTTGCTTCAAAAATCGTTGAAATTATTCCTTATTGTAAATTTTCTTGCAAGAATCTGTTTTGCCAAGTTGTGGTCCTGCACAATTATTTTTGGGTGTGGAGCATTCAAGTTTGCAAGTATGGGGCACTTCACATTTTTAGCTCAGCTGACTTGTCAGTCAACTGAGCTTGTCTTATGGTCCTCCGTCTGTCATCTGCCTGTCCGCCCGTCCGTCGTCCGTCGTCCTTCAATTCATTTTAGACCTCCGAAACCGTAAGCCAGATCCACTTCAAACGTGGTGGGGATGTGCATTTGGTGGATGTCTACAAAGTTTGTTCAAATGGTCACGGTCCAGTAATTTTTGGATTTTTAATGAATTTTTTTGCTCTTTTTTTCGGCAAATTAAAAACAATCTTCTCTGGAACCGCCCACCCAATTGCTTTGTTATCACACAGGGACATCCACTGGGACTCCTTGTTCTTAATTTGTTCACCAGGTGGTGCTGCAATTTTTTTTCTAATTTTTTATGAATTTTTGTGTGTTAAAGCTGTTTTCGACTTCTTATCCAGAACCATCACTCAGATAATTAAGCTGAAACATGGTGGATATGTTCTTTGTAGAAGGGTCAAACAAAGTTGTTCACTATGTGGATTCACTGCGGATTCCTGATTTTTAACGATTTTTTTCAATTTAGGTACTTATGTGTCAATGCAGCTTTCCTATTGATTACTATAGAAGTCAATGAGCATTCTGATGCTAATTCACATTTTCGACTATTCCAAATCAGTCATCCAGATTAACTTCAAACTTGGTGGCAATGTACCTTGGGTGGGTTTCTACCAGTTTTGTTCAAATGGTCATGCTCCAGTGATGTTTGGATTTTTAATGAATTTGTTTGTCTTTTTTTTCGACAAATCTTAAAAAATCTCCGAAACTGCTTACCCAATTGCTTTGACATCACACAGGAAGACACCTAGGGACTCCTTGTTCTTAATTTGTTCACCAGTAGGCACTGCAAGTTTTTCTATTTTTTTTGTTTAATAGCTATTTTTCGACTTCTTAAGAACTGTCACTCAGATTAAGCTTAAACGCGGTGGACATGTTCCTTGTGGAAGGGTCAAACAAAGTTGTTCACTATGTGGGAATGCTGCGGATTCCTGATTTTTTAACGTTTTTTCAATTCCTCTCCTTTTTGGTAAATGCACCTTTCCTATTGATTACCATGTAAGTCAATGGGCATTCTAATGCTAATTTACATTTTCAACTTCTCCAAAACCGTCATCCAGATTTACTTCAAACTTGGTGGGGATGTACCTTGGGTGGGTGTCTACCAGGTTTGTTCCAATGGTCATGTTCCAATGAATTTTGGATTTTTTTTTTTCAAAAATCTTTACAAAAGTTTTAATAGGAAAGTTTAACATGGGAATTTCTTGTAATGGTTATAACTTAAATAATTTTTGCCAGATTTACTTCAAACTTGGTGGGAATGTGCCTTGGCTGGATCTGTACCAAGTTTGTCAAATGGTCACGCTCTATTGATTTTTGGGTTTTTGATGATTTTTTTTGGTTCTTTTTTGGGGCAAACCTTACAAACTCTTCTCCTCTGAAACCGCTCACCCAATTGCTTTAATATCGTACATAGACACTCCCAGGGACACCTAGCTCCCAATTTGTTCACCAGGTGGCGCTGCAATTTTTTTCTATTTTTTAAATGAATTTTTTGTGTGGTTTTGCTATTTTTTTCACTTGTTCTCAGAACCGTCACTCAGATTAAGCTGAAATGTGATGGATATGTTCTTGTGGAAGGGTCAAACAAAGTTGTTAGGTGGCACTGCTTTGGATTCCTGATTTTTAGGGATTTTTAATTCGGGTACTTATCGGTCAATGCAGCTTTCCTATTGATTACCATGTAAGTCAATGGGCATTCTAATGCTAATTCACAGGACAACTGACACGAAATTTAATGTTCACTTGATAACTTCAGATCTGTTTTGAGTTAGTACCTTGATGCTGCACATGTTAATGTTTCTGTATGAAGGTCATGCTAAGACAGTACATGAATGACCTCGAATTCGTTTCTGGGGTCACAGTGCAACATACATGAATTTTACTCTTCATTATAACTTGAGGACTACTTGAACCTTCATGTTGCACATGTTAGTGTTTTTCTATAAAGGTCAGACTTACTCAGAACACGGGTGACCTTGATCCTTTCCTAAGTTCATAGAGCTGCAAGTGTGATGAATGTCAAGATCAGTTGAGCATGGGCTGTTCACACAGCCCTCTTGTTTCCATTACCCTTCAACCAGAGAAATAAAACTGTTCCAAAATTCTTGTGGAAAGTCTCATAAAACTAGTCTGTCATATTGACAATTTAATTGATGACCATACATTTTTCCTTACACTTGGGTCTTGGGTATTGTAGGATTAATCTTGCCTGTGGTCCGATGAATGATTGAATTGATCAATGGAAAATGAATAAAAGAATCAATCCGAATGACTCTAAGGAATTAATCAATGGATGAAACTAATTCATCAAATGAATAAAAATTCAATAAGGAAATGTCTGAAATAGTAAATCATTTGAATGAATGAATCCCCGAGGAAGTTATTCAATGAAAATGATTTGATGGATGAACCATTGATTGGATGATTATTGATGAATGAATAGTGAAGGATATTCATTGCACGAATGAGTACTGAAATATTTCATACATTATCTTCATTTATAGAATGAATGGTATTCATTTAAAGAAAGTGACTAATTCTATTCATTTAATGAACTAAATATTTAATGAGTAAATTATATTCATATGATGTATATTTTTTGAAAAAATGAATGAGTAAATATTGTTCAATGAATTTATGAATAGGTTATTCATTTGAACGAATTATATTTTAATGAGTGAATAAATGGTATTCATTTTTATAAGTAAAGAATGAACTATTTGAACATATTCATTATTGAGTAAGTGAATTTTATTCAATGAATGAGTAAATATTTATTCATTTAATGAACTACTAAATGATTCATTTGATAAATGAGTGAATGAATATTTTATTAAAGAAAAATCAATAAATGAATGAAAAGGATTTGTTTAATGAATGTATTATAAATTTTCATTCAATGAGTGATATTAATTTAATAAAGGAGTGAATGAATGCTATTCATTTAAGCAATGAGTAAATGAACGAATTCATTTTAAGAGTGAAAGAAGTGTTCGTTTGATAAATGAATGCTGTACATTTACTGAATGAGAATGAATTTCATTTAATGAAGTAGGAAATTGATATGAATGAATGTGATTAATTCAATGAAGAAATGAATATGCTTTTAATAAATGACTGAATGAACATGATTTAGCGAAAATGAATGAATGCCTTTATAATGATATTCGTTAAATTAATGCATGAATAAATGGGTTTCATTTAATGCATAAGTGAATGAATGCTCTGTTAATTGATGAGTGCATGAAGTTTATTCACTTAATAAATGATGTTCGTGTATGAATAAGTGAATAGATTTTATTTCATAAGTGAATATCCATTTATTAAGTAAATGGTAATCATTAAATGAATAAATGATGTTCATTTAATTAATGAATGAACCGAATAAGTAAATAGCGTTTATTTGATGAGATTGAATGAATGAATAAATATTCGTTTAATGAAAATATGTATAAATGATTTTCATTCAATGAATGAATGATATGCATTTAATGAGTGAATTATTCATTTGAACAATGAGTGAACGAATAAACGAAATCATTTAAAATGAATGAAAAAAATTTTCATTTCATAAACGAATATATCATGTTCACTTAATGAATAAGAATGAATTTCATTTATTGCTTAAGTGAATGAATCTGCACCAATAAATAGTATTCATTTCATGAATGAGTGAATGATATTCGTTTTATAAATAAGTGATAAAATAAACGTATTTAATGAAAATGAATGAATAAAGGACATTCGTTTAATGAATATGAATAAATATTCATTTAGCAAATGATGTTCAAGTAATAAATGAGGGAATAAATATTCATTTCATGAATGAGAAAATTGTATTCCTGCAATGTATTAGTAAATGATATTCGCTTAATAAATGAATTAATTAATTAATCAATGATATTTAATAAAAGTGAAATAGATACTTTCAATGAACGTATGCATAAACATTTAATGAATGAATAAAGGATGTCCTTTAATGATTAAAGGAATGAATAAAGGATATTCATTTTATAAAGGATGTTCATTTAAAGAATAAAGCCATGAATAAAAGATGTTTATTTAATGAATGAGGGAATGATACTCATTTGATAAATAAGGCTGGCTCTATTTTTTAAATGACCAAAGTAATGGTACCTGAAATTGTAGTGCAGTGTCTACCAGGAGAGAATACGGTGCATGATGTAATGAAGCAGAAATCACAAAACGAAGTATATTTGCAAAATGCTAGGTGGTCGTCAAATTCGTTATTTTGTCCCAATAATTTTGTTATCCTTGTAGCTCCAAATTTGAATTTTGCAAGATAATTGGTAGATCTGATTAACTTGATTTAATTATTTCCCTCCTCCTCTTCATTATTCATCATCATCATCATCATCATCATCATCATCATCATCATCATCATCATCATCATCATCATCATCATCATCATCATCATCATCATCATCATCATCATCATCATCATCATCATCATCATTGCCAAAAAAGAAAGATGCTTTATGATACCACCAAATTCAGAAAAAATGGAATAAAATTGCATGGAAGTTATAGTAGAGTGAGAATATAAATGTTAAACAGAGATTTATAAATTCTACTACCGGTATCGCAGTTTTCTTTGATTAATTTGAAGTGTAGTGACTTACAATTTTGAGGTCGGTTCATCCACTATTTTCTTTCTTTCTGTTTTTTCTTTTTCTTTTTTCCTGCTTCTTTCTCTCTCTTTTCCTTTATTTTTCTTCATTCCTTCTTCTGTACCCTAATTGGAGCACACCCCGCCCCCACTTTTGAGAAAAGAAATTAATGCTGCTGGAAAAAATAAGCAGGATATAAAACTTTTGGATCACTTATGCAGCCAAAATGGGAAACCAGCAACACTTTTGGACCATGAACATATGATCAAATTCAAAGTATATCGAGACTGAAGCATCAGGTGTCATAAAATGAAATGACAAGCGCACTTTGTCATTGTGACGCACAGTTCACAATTACTACTACTACTACTACTACTACTACTACTACTACTACTACTACTACTACTACTACTACTACTACTACTACTACTACTACTACTACTACTTCTACTACTACTTCTACTACTACTACTGCTGTTGTTGCTGCTGCTGATGATATTATTATTATTATTATTATTATTATTATTATTATTATTATTATTATTATTATTATTATTATTATTATTATTATTATTATCATTAGGCCGGAAGTGGAAAGGAAGGTCAGGAGAGGAAAGAAACCATTCTTTGTAGGGGTTTATATAGGGTTTCACCCTCCCCAATTGTTTTCAATTTAAAAAAAATAAATTATATGCTTAAAGCGAAATTAAAGTATTCACTAAACATTCAATGAACTTATTTAGAATGGACATACATGTATGTACATGTTAGAAAAATAACAGGAGCAGAAAAGTGTCACATATGTTACCCTAGCTATAAGTCAAGTTTCCTACTTAGAAATATTGGCGCGGGGGGGGGGGGGGAGGCTAATAAATATGAAAGGGGATATCTTTTTGGTAAAATAAATGATATTGCATGACGTATCAATATACTTGAACGAGCCACACTTCACTGACCTTTGGATTTTTTTGCTCAGTCTTTTTTAATTGATATTCTTAAAATACTTACTTCCATGTTTTTGCTCCATGTTACAATATCACTATGTTCTTATCTTTTTCTTAAATGCTACAAACAAATGGTCAGTCTTTCATGCTAAATAAGTGAACAATTGATGAAATAAATGTCATTCTGCTTTTGGGTAACACCATTTCCTGTTTCGAATTGTTTAACAATCGCAGGTTTTTTCTTTTTGTCGAAATACAACCACCAGTGTTGATTTTACAGTTTAATTTTTGCATCATCAGATTTCAAATTATCATCAAAAAGAAATTTGCTGTAGCTCTAACTTTACCACTGTCGTCGTTGTCGTCGTCGTCATCATATTTAGCCGTCAGTCTGTTGCTCATTGCTGGACCAACGCTTTCCCAACAGCACTTTTAAAATTACAATTTTCAAACATAGACAAAGGCATGATAACTGACTCAGAAAAGTCCGCTATTTTTTTTAGTATAAATTCTGCTGTTTCAGATGCGTCTTTGTCAGACAGACATTACATTTCAGTACCCTTCAATGTAGCGGAAAATTTGATTAGCTGAAAAGCACCTAAGCATGCCTTCCCGGAGACTTCTGTTGAACTGCGCAACAATGTCTGCTTTCGGACCTTGGTTCGTTGTGTAATGAATTATACATTTACATATTTTATTTATACCGGAACTTATACCCGTTCTCCTTTTGAATTTATTTACAATTGTTAGCAAATATTTAATATGCTTATTTTCTTTTGCAATTTGAGAGACAATGACTAAGTCACCAAATTTGATTTATACCGGGACTTATACTGTCTCTCCTTTTATATTATTAACAACTTTATTGTGAAGTGTGTATGCCTCCTGTGCCCTTAACCAATTTTCCACGTTTTTTCTTGATATCTCATCTTCTAGAGTTCTTTTTGGCAGCTTGATAAAGTGAAGGACTGAGCCAAAACTTGATGAATGACTAGGATCAAATTAATTCTTTTTCAGGAGCCTATCAAAGCTGTTCTTTTCTGATTTACCATAATATAATGAAAGTGGCTAAGGTATTTTAGTGGAATCCACTTGGTCCATGATTTACTACCGAGAAGTACGTTACTCTGAATGGAATTCTTAAGCTGATCATCGCTCCTTTCCGCTGAATACCTCCTTTGATAATTAAGCATTGCATCTGTCTATAGACAAACTATTTTTTTTGTCTGGGAAGGGTCCATGACATCTTTTGCATTCTTGGAAACAGTTTTTCTTGCATAATTTGGAATAAGGTTTACCTTTTGATAATTTCCCAACTCTTCGGTACCAATAAGAAGATGCAACATTCAATTTATTTTTATTGAAAAGCTAAAAAGCGTGTGGAGTGTAAATTTGATATTTAAGAGAGTCGGTGTCCGTATGTAATAATATAACACCATCTCCGTGTAATGAAACTATAATGAAAATCAAACATGAAGGTTTTACTAATGTCAAGGTTACAGACTCCAACATTAATTGGTCGATTGAGACGTACTGTTGCTCTATTCATTTGAACTCCCACTAATTGCCTTTTTATGATCTCAAATAAATGAAAAGTTTGTTTCGAGCATAATCTTTGGAATATATCTTCTTTTGCTTCTAATCTCACTTTAGTTTGACTTTTTTTGCTTTGCAGAGTATTGATCGCATGTCGCGTTGTTGAATCGTTCAAGAATTGTATTTCAAACAAACTTTTTTGCTGTTTTTCGTTTTGCTGCATATAACTCTACAAATTGTTTTAATCCAGTTTTTGTGTAAATGATACAGCTCGTCGAATCTGTACTATTTCCAAGTTCAACTTGAGAGAAAATTTGAGATTCCTGCAATGGAGTATGTGCGATTTATTTTTAATCGAACAAGTTTGGTATTAATTTTAACGTCTTTGGGCCAAGCCGCAATTTTATATCGACGTATGCTTTTGAATGTAGGAGGCAGTCTTCCCAGTTAACTATTATTTTGTCCAGAGCTAAAGGATAATCCTCCTGAGCAGTATCATCGTCTAAATGCTTTATGATTTTATCAAAGATATATTGTGATACATTTACTTGCCTCAGTAATTATGCAACGGGAAATAAATTTTGTGATCAATGAACAAGACCACTCAAGGCTTAAAATTCACCAAGGCTGTCAATGGCCTTGCCAGCAAACTCCCCTGGTGGTAACATTTAGGATCAATAAAACTGGAGTTTGCCTCCTAAGCATCCCGCAGACTCGCTATTGCTTTCTTATGTGGGCGCTCGTCGCCGACGAGCGCCCACATAAGAAAGCAATAGCGAGTCTGGGGGATGCTTAGGAGGCAAAACTGGAGTCTGCTTTGCAGGCAATCAGTGGCTGTGAATTCCAGCTTCGTAAGTCCACTACAAAGCAAACCTCTCTGGCCTCAAGTGGTATTGCATTGCACTAACGCTTACCATGTTGTGCAAATATTTGAATTTCTGTACAAATGAAATATATAGCGCTGTATCTTGCTGGATAAACTTGCAAAAATGTGTTTTCCCCTGAGGGACTGGAAACTCTTTAAGTAGGTAAGCAGGATTTTTTTGTAAGGGCTTGACATATTCATTTTCGTAACTTGCGCCAAACAACTAGCTGTCTAATTTTCTAACAAATAATGAGCTAAATTTCCATTCAGCACACATTTTTTCTTCTCTTGGACAGTGTGGCATACCTTAAATCTCAAACCCTGTTTTAAATTATGGTGTACAGAGTTGTCCCCCCCCCCATCCTCTCAATTTGATGAGACGATTTCCTTTTGTTAAAAAAAAAAGAAAGAAAGAAAGGAAGAAAAAGCAACAAAAACAAAAAAAAAAAAAAAAAAAAAAGGGAGGGGGGTACTCGATACTCGAGGGACTAGGGCTATCATCCCAGTGCCAGTCCTGCCCAAGGACCATCCACACATTTGGTGATGGACTGTTCTGGAGAACGTCAAGTTGTGACAGATGCTGGCTCCTTTTTCAGGCCATGCCGCCATCTGCACAGACTCTTCTTAGTCCTGGTGGGGGGCTTACATGGAGAGCCGGACGGCCTTGTGCCTTTGGCCTGAACGCTTCGTATCTCACAACACAAACTGGTTGGAACTGGAGGTGATATGCTACATGTATGTGCTCCTGCACTTCCAGGACCTAATGGAGCACAAACACATCTTCATGATGTGCAAAAACAGAACCACAATCACCTACTTCAACCGGTGTCAACGATTATTTGGGCCCCCGAAAGGATGGGCCCCCGGACCCATCCGTTCGCCGAACCGATGGGCCCCGGGCCCAAATATTCGGGCCCCCGGGGGCCCAAACGTTCTAGAATATTTGGGCCCCTTCCGAATATTTGGGCCCCCTTTCCATTTACATTCACTGCAAGGTATTTACTTACAAATAGGGGGCCCAAATGTTCTGGAACCACAGGGCCCTCTCTTTATCCCATGTTTGCACTTGCATGACCCAAATACTCCAAATCTCCAGAAATTCAGATAAAGGGAATCAGGGGGAAATGGAGGCTCCTGAAACTTAACATGTGGGGGTAGATTTGTGCTAAAATATGTGTTGCACAAATATGTATAAAAAAAAACACTTGGTATATACTTGGAGGATTGTGAGATAATTCCTACAAGGTATATGCACCCACATTACATGTAAAATACACCAATATATACATGTATATATAGTGGCAAACATTAATCCTTGCAAATGTATTCAATTGTTTGATTTACATTTATTTTACAAAATAATAACAAATTCTTTTAAAAATATATCTTTTAGAGTTTGCAAAATATCATACAGAATGTATGTATAGAGTGTATTGGGCCAAAACTAAGTTATTCCAATTTCTATTAGGGGGGGGGGGCCCAAACATTCGGCGAATGAATGGGTCCTCGGGGGCCCATCCGTTCGGGGGGGCCCAAATATTCTCTGACACCGGCATGGTGGATCACACTCTCACAGGTAGACAAAGCTGGTTGGAACCCATCACTCAATGGTGATCCAAACATGATGTCCACATGCATGCAAGGCATGTCCCAGGACATCAAAATGTCCTAACTCTTGAGAAGAGGTCCGCTGGCAGGGACGGAGTGTTTGCTTCACCCACAGGTCATTCGGGCCATGTGGGCCCAAGGAGAACTCATATGTATCTGTTAGCGACAAAAGAGAATGTGAAACTACCAGTTTAGGTCTTGTCAGTCCCGGACCCCCATGCCCTAGCGATGGATGCCCTAGTCATGGAATGGAGCAACCTTTGGGTGTATGCCTTTCTGCCTCTGCAGATCCTCCCAAGGGTACTCAGGAAGGTTCAGTCACACGAGTGCAACTTGATCCTGGTCGCCCCCTGGTGACTGAGGACAGATTGGTCCACAGACCTCTTGGAATTAAGCATCGAGCCCCCCCCCCCCCAATTTACAACATGGCTGAAACTTCTGGTGCAACTGCAGATGAGCATGTTCCACAGAAACCCTCAAGTGCTCAACTTCCACACTTGGCAGTTGTGCACAGGACATCCACAACAGAGGTTTCTTGGAATCAGTCACGGATAGAACTGCCACAGTCAGGCTTCAATCCTCTTCTCTGACTGTTTACTCGGCTCACTGGAAGGTGTTTTCAGACTAGTGCTCCGGTCGGAGAATTCATCCTTGGTCTCTGTGCATTGCGGACATTGCTGTTTTCCTGCTTTATAAGTGGGAAGTCTTTGGCATGAGCTCCATGTTAGTAAAGATTCCGATCAGCCATCTCCTGAGCTCCTGTGAATGTCCTTGAAATTTGCATGGGGAGGGATCCTGGGCATTTTGTCCTTCGACACCAACAGGCGGGCATCCAAGCAGGTTTCACCATTTTGTCCTTCGACACCAACAGACCGGCATCCAGGCAGGTCCCACCATGGTGGGACCTGCCTGGATGCTGGTCTGTTGGTGTCGAAGCTCCCTTCGAGTGCCCAGAGGATCCTCCATGGGTGAACCTCAAGTACTTGATGTGGAACACTTACACTCCCTTCAGGGGCTTGAAGAAGTGAGATTAACGCTCTTGCTTATGACCGAATCAAGTGGTCACATGACCACTCCCAGGTGACACTGAGGCTTCACTTGGGCTTCCTTGCAAAGAACCAAGTGGCTTGAGATCCAGGTACAGCCTTCAAGGGTTCTGCCCTCAATGTCATGGATACTGCTCTTTCCATGGATGAAAGAGCCTTGTGTCCCATGACAGTGCTGCATTTGCACCTTTCACACATGGATGGTTTCAGGGGTCGGAGGGCTGCCCTCTTTTTACCCCTTGGCAACCCTCATAAGGAGCAAGTTTGCAGAAACACGATTTCCCTGTGGATTAAGCAAAAAATCCTAAAGGCCTACAAGCCTGCTCTACAGAGGCCTGTACCTTAGAGCTTGTCTCAATGACAGCTCATAAGGTGGCAGCCTTCAATGTCTCCTGGCGTGCGCTGAGGGCTGTTGCAGTTATTGACATCCTATGAGAAAGAGGGCAACTGTGTTGCTGAGAGAGAAAAACCCCGAGATGTGGGGTCCTTGGTTTTGTTGCACCAGACCTTATATACTACTCACAAGGTATGGACTTTTGTATAATATTCCTGTACTGCAATATCGCTACATTTGCACAAGTTCAGATGCAATGAACATAACGAAACATTATTTCCTGATAAGTATTCCCTCTGTGCCCTTGAGAATGTAGGTCAAGGTCAGCCATATTATGCAACATATAACTTCTGCATATGACATATACATTTGGTATCATTAGTCTTACACTTTGTCAACATAATCAATTGACTGTTTTCAACACCATTTGATACATTTATCTTCCAGGATACTGTCGCAGATACTACAACATTTCATTGCATCTGCGTCATTTAGCTGATCCCCATTCCCACCAAGTTTTGAGATCATTCCTGAAAAACTTTTCAAACAAAGTTTTCAAAATTGTTTTGGCCCAAGTTTTACATAAATACTATAGGTGCTGCCACCAATATCAAACTTGACCTAGACTTCCATACCCTTTATAAGTTCTGAAAGTTATATGGCTAACACGAAAACTGTTGACCGGATCGTGTTCAGAAGCGCAAGTTTTCGGTTGGATGGATGGATGGATGGATGGATGGATGGATGGATGGATGGATGAACTGCTGGACTGACAGTCATGAGTAATCGCATAAGCTCTGGGACCTTTGGTCAGCAGAGTTAAAACGTTGCTGTAATCTCAAAGTCATCTGTGCAATGCATGATATTTAATCAAAGTTAGTACCAAAACTGGCAATCAATAGCCCTTTTTCTCTTTAAAATGCCTACACAAGAACAACAAATTTGGAATTTCTAGTACTGGTAGAAAATTTACTACCTTTTCCCAGCCACATGCAACTTTTGTATTAGATATTGGGTTACTATAAGTAATAAACAATAAAAGAACAAGGCACTGGGAATTGACATCAGCTGAAGAACCCAAATTTTATTGCATAGAACATGTAAATCCTTATTCATCATTTCACACGTATTTGATGTCATCCAACTTCACTGGTTTCATTCCCCCAACAGAACACAAATAGCATAATAAATTCAGGTTTACGTCACCACATACATGTATATGTGCATATAGTCACAATCTTGCATACAAATGTTTGTGGAACATTCCTTCATACATGATATTCATAATCATTATGACCATTTGTACACTACACAAATACCCAACTCACTGCTCTGAATATATCTCAATAAATACAGAGCCTCCAAGCTAGCCTGTGATCAAAGTGGCAGATCTCCCTCCTGCAGGTACTGAAAAGCAGGAGGGCGAGCGGTGAAGTTGCCAAGCATAGCAATGGGGTGTGGGGGCACGGTCCTCCAGGAAAAACTTTAAATTTGCACCTTCATTTTCTGCATTTTGAACCATTTTAGGCACCATCATAGACATATTCCAGGCATATATAGTACAACAAAATGGCAAAACAGTGCACTGTACAACTTAACTGCCACCGATGGAATAATGCAACTTTTTGTTTTAATTTTATAAAAAGCGGGAGACATTTTATAAAAAGTGGGAGCGCAGGAGACTTTGATAAAAAGTACGAAAAAGCGGGAGATCTGCTGCTGAGGTGGGAGACTTGGTGGCTCTGTAAATAGTTGCAGACCAGAGATTTTCCTGCATAAACCCCTCACTAAGATTCATTAATTATTCTGGTTGTGCATTTTATACAAATTAAGCCTGTCTCTTTGAGAATTTAGTGCACGTTTTATCCAGTCTAGCTTCTTGAAACACAAAGTGCGTACAGTAAAACTTTTCTGCAACACCCATCTCTGGGACTACAGATTTGTGGTCTCTTGAAAGAGGTGGTCTTTCATAGAACATAAAAATATGAAAATAACCAAGTCAGGTATCCTAAATGGGTGTTCTTTACAAGCATGTGACCTTACAGTGGTCTTACAAGACAGGTTTCACTATACTTTACCATAATGATGTTAATTCCAAAAGTTAATACATGTATGTATGTCGTATGCTTATAAGACTTATAACAATGGTTATTTATCCTCTGTATCATAAAAAACAGAAATTTTCCATTTAACTTTTGTGTTTTTGCAAATCAAATTCAACTTGTCCACTGGTTGCCCACTGTGTTTTCTGCATTCCACTCAGTCTACCCTTTGACTTCATAATCCATGCTTTAGCACTGAAGAAGTGACTCAAATTCTAATTGGTACTACTTTGCTCACTATTGCAATGACATCAAACTGCAGAAGCAAGTCTGGGGATCCCAACACCAACATTATAAAGAAAGAGCACTGTGCTTTGTGATGGGGAAATTTTATGCATGTAGTGTATTGGCTGAGTATGGTTACCATGGTAACAGGCTGCAGTACACTAGGGACCAGAGTCTGCTACTAGCCAAGGTGATAATGATAAACTTCCTGTGTTTCAGTCTCCCGGAAGGGTCACCTTTTACTTCCCTTACTGTAAATACAACCCTGTCAAAGAGGACTAACCAAATGTTGCAGAGATAACACGGAACATGCTCTGTTTTGGGGGCCAATGTGTGCTACATATGCCCGACATTTAATCTTTGTATCACCACCACCATCAAGACCTAAACATTTATAACATTTCCAAGAGAGATTCATACAGGCCCAGCCCTGTTTCTCAATTGGTTAAAATTATGTATAAACTAAGCTATACCTTTGTAAACTGTTATGCATAAAAATCATTGATGAGAAGAAATCAGGTAAAATCTGACAGTAAACGGAGGAAAAACAAAACCAGTATGACCTCCTTAACCCTTTCCCCCTTAAACCGGCGAAAAACCGGCTGGTGGTCAAATGTCGTCTGCTGCAGCGCTTTCAACTAATTTCAACAGCAATGAAAAACAATTTGACTGAGAATTGAAGATGAGACTTGTCAAGACAACATGACCCAGGTCAACAGCTTTCCTTGGCATGGGTTGGGCACTTTACTGCCCAATCCATGCTGAGGAAAACTGTTGACTCAGTCTTAATTCAAGAGGGAAAGGCCTGGGCAGGACAGCTAGACAATGCTGTTCATGTATTATGGTGCCCAAAATAGACGTTGCTACATTGGTTAGGCCAACATTAAACGCTGATTGTTGGGTCCACCACTCTCTAGTGAAGCAGTGAAAGACAACATGCAAAGTACACATGCTCAGACAGCTGCTCTTCCCGGAGGCACATCTAGACACTTGGTTTAAACATATTTTATTCAAAAAGAATACAATTGGGGAGAAGGGCCAGGCCCTATATTAACCCCTCTTGCTGTCCTGCCCAGGCCTTTCCCTCTTGAATTAAGACTGAGTCAACAGTTTTCCTCAGCATGGATTGGGCAGTAAAGTGCCCAACCCATGCCAAGGAAAGCTGTTGACCTGGGTCATGTTGTCTTGACAAGTCTCATCTAGACACTTGTTACAGGCAGGTGCTGAAAGTGGGGGCTGGGGACACGCCCCAGAAGATCCTGAGTTTTAGCATTTTCATATTCCCCCTTTCTCCCTCTGCACCAGAGAGCCCTCAAATCACCGAGTTGTTCTATAGATTTTTATCAAATTTATGGCCCATGTACCATTAAAGTGCAGCTAGTCACTTTCGTGGCTTTTTGATCTAAATGCCTTGGGCCCTACATACTTTTGACTAATACAAAATTTTTAAGTAAGCAATTCGACGGTAGATGAGAAATTGGAAGATCTTTTCCCCCATGAAAAAGCTGGGTTATATTCTGTCCTTGCTCCGTGATGTCATGTCAGGATCACGAAGCTCAAACACCGGTATTTTGTTGTACATGTATTCCCAGAAATTTAGCTTAATTCAGTCTAATCTTGCAGTTCAATTTTGTATTTTGATATTTTGAGGCTTGTCCTGGTCAAAATTTTAAGTTCCTCTGTAGAAAAGTTGACAATATTGGTGACAGATCTGATCTTGATGTGACCGGTCCCCAGCAGTTCGAGACACAGACCAGGATCAAGTCATGGCTTTCTGTAAAGATTTAATTTACTAATAATCTACCACTTTCCTGACCAAGGGCAAATTTTGCTTTGGACGTAGGGAAAAAGCTTATTTTATTTCTGCAGACCCATATTCTCCTTTCCAAATTTTCAGGTTTAGTTCACCATGTCAAATAATTGCCTACACTTCTGTGCTTTTTCCAACTAGTTGGTATCTGTTTTCTTGTGAATACCGGGATCACTTTCCTCAATACCTGTACACGAACTAGAACATCATAATGTAACAGTAATGCCCAAAAGGAAAATATATGTGTATGAACACCAAATTTACGTAGTTCCTCACAGAAATAAAGTGAAACCTCCCTATACTGAACCCCCTTGGGACCGGAAAAAATTGTTCAGTATAGTGAGGTGTTCATTATTGGGAGGTTTGATAGCATTGAAAGTATATATTTGGGACCAAGAAATGGTGTTCAGTATAGAGAGGTGTTCGGTATACAGAGGTGTTCAGTTAGAGAGGTTTTACTGTATAACAGAACAGTGGTGCCCAAATAAAGAACTTGAGAACACCATATTTATGTGGTTTCACAAAGAGTACACTTGTTTTCATGTTCAACTTTCATAGATAAACTTCATGGGCATGTGTTTGAAAGTTGAAAGGGTTAAAAACATCAAAGCACAAATATTGTCTCAAATCATTAAATTCTTTCTTCGTAACATAGCCCATCAATGACAGCCTGCACACTATTTCATTTTCCACATATGGCGAGTGTAGCTCATAACACTATTTTACATTCATTGTACATCACTCCTATGCATATATCAGATACATGATAAACAATTTCTATAAGATGTCATCACAGCCAATGTGATCACGGAGGCAAAGCCTATGGCAACAGTTGATCATCGTAACATTCTAACATTCTTAGGAAATTTTTTTTTTAGCACATATCCACAGGACTAGAAGCAGTCACTTGAATAATAATGTAAATTCATTAGTGCAATTTGATTTAAAATACAAAATAATAGTAGATATCATACACATAGGTATTTTTTTCAATATACAAAACAAAATAAAGCTCTCTTGAAATAAAACAACAAAGAATCCTGTAGAAACATGAATACAATATGTATTAAGTTTTGCATGTTACAGCAGTGGTTATTTTGCCTCTGTAACTCTCGAGAAGACACTCTGACATTTCTCGCTGCATATATTTTGTACAAATATAACAGATATTTTCTTTTTAAACTTACCAAGATAAATAAGTTTCTATAACAGGGCTGACATACCAATATTATAAATAAATTGGACCATGGCAACATCACAGACTTAAAAGATATATTTTGTCTCACAATTTCATACACATATAAATGTACTGTATAATTCTTCCTTATAAAACTCTGGACACTTCTAAAATTAAATTAAATTAAATTGACCTCCCACTTTCCACATGTATTCTGAACAATAAAGCTGCAATACCATAAACAGATGACTAAGTGTGGCAAAGTTAGCCTTATTTTAGCTTTTTATGGTCCCAATGACCTCTCATTTTGCATTTCCACTGGTAAGTCTTTGGTTATGGGGTAACACCATGAGAGAATACCAAATAATTTCTTTTCACCATGTCCACTTATGATTTTTTAGAGATGAATTCTTACAGCTGATCAGTCATATCTTGTTAATGTGGGGCTTTTTGGTTAAACTGCTGGCATACACCATGAGGTATGGCACAAGTCACCCATGTTTTAATAATGTAAAGGTTTGTAAATCTAAAATTATCAAAGTGTGAAGAAAATTAATAATCATATACTTTGTTCATGGCACTTATCTTAGGGACTTTCCCCATATTTTCATCAATACGTGATCAACATTTATAAAAAGACTACTTTGTGACTTACATTCATTAAACTCATGAAAGGATTTCTCTAAATTCTACCCCGGTAACAGGCCATCCTGTATAAAAAGACCATTCCATGGGTGGTCTTTCAAGACAGTGACTCCTTTATCTACATACAGATAAGGAACAGTTTTTAGACAAAACCTAGATATTTTTGTCATGACCATCAGTATCTGAAATGTATATATATATTCATGTATTGTATACACATTTGTCAAAGAACAGTCAAAATGTTGAAGATTTTAAAAATTGGATATGAAAGACATTAATGTAATTGAGCTGTGTATAGATGTACTATTTACTATGTTTGTAAATGAAGCACACATATATTAGTTTGTATTGAGTTATACATATTTCTCAGTTTTCCACTGTGCTCATCTTTCTTTATACATTTTGGAGGTTCCAAACTACCAAAATTTCAGTAGTTCTACCAAAACAGTTCTTAGAAAAAATATATGTATATATTTCACGATTAAGTTGTAGAACAGACCTCTAAATGGACCTTCCAATTGTTAAACATTCTGAGCTTACAGGGGCTTTGCCTGGATCCGCACCAAGGGCACTGCCCTTGCACCTCAGTGGGGGCCTATATGTGGCCCCCACATACAGATTTCTACTTCTAAATTCTGTTTGATCTGCAGAATTTGAATAATTCTTCTTGGAACCTCTGTTATATTGTTGTGGCAGAACTTCATGGAGGTACAGGTTCTGGCTGAATAAGTAACCCTGTATCTATATGTTCAAATGAAATACGAAATACACAGCTGCCATGACAGTTTAGTCCTGCATGTGTTCTGGCTGTATAGGCCTCTCTGTGGACCTGTTATTATGGCAGTGACCAGAACCTGAACACCCAGTGTCTAAACACGATACAAATATATGTACTATCATCACCAGTAAAACACAGAGCAAACCTTTAATTGACTGTGGAATCACAGCTGACTATATTTTCCAGCATATGGCACATGTACATGGAGGGGAACCTCACACGAATAATACATACTGCATACAAGTATACGTAAGCATTATATCATCAAGCATAAAACACCGGGAGCAAACCTTTAATTGACTGTTGTATCACAGCTAACTATATATTCTTGCACATGGCACATGTACTTGCAGGTCACTTCAATCTCCTGCCTTCTTGGGGAGAACTGCATCTTTGGGTCCATCTGCATCAAGTCTGACTCCTGAAACAAACAGTGAGAACCGAAGGTTAATATCAGACACATCATAAAATATCAAATTGCAAAGGCGAAACTTACTTAACAATTTACAAGAATTATGCCTGTAATATCTGGGGCATGTTTCGGCAACATGAAACAGGAGCTGTTTCCCCATCCTGACCCACGGAAAAGTGGCTTTTGGTTCATGTTGCCTGAAGCATTACAGAGGATATTAAAGCATTTAGTTCTTAAGTCTACCGCTAGATGTCACTCTGAAACATGCCTCATCATTGGGGCTGTTGTTCACTGCATTGCATCCAATCAGCAGCAAACTACCAACAACCAAATTAACATATGGTTCCTGTCATTTGTGGCTTAATATCTATATTTATCACCAGATTAGAGATAGTGCATGGAGACCCCTTAAAAAGTTACAGTAGTTTTGTTTTGTTGCATGCAAAGCATTTTGTAATGATGAAATTTTCAATTTCTTGGTAGAAGTACTCATACATCACAGCATGGCAGCTCCTGATTACCAAAACTGAAAGCTTCCATGAACGTGAAGCCCTGAAGATTTACTATATTGCAGATTTATTAGAGACAGGTGTACACAAATAGGGGTGATCTGGGCTGATTTAATTTCTTGACACACAGTCTTTTCTTCCAATGATGCATGTTTGTGACACCTAGCAACCCATGCCATTTGAGGTCAGGTGGGTCAGCAAAGTCCATTCCATTACAGCGAACCTGAAAGTTTTACCCTGCATATGAGGATGATTTTTAGAATTATCATCTTCTAATCTACCTAAAGTACATATTATCGTCTTTCAAATACACCCAGGTGTGATAAAATGAAAGTTTATTGCTTATTTGGCAACACATAGAGAGGTTATATTCATATCTGCTAATTCCCCATGTTAATCTATGAAAAAAAAGTGAGGGTCATGGAAAGTGACCACAATATGTGGGTGGTCAACCATGAACAGGATGGGCAGCACCACCTTTAGGCGAATTTAGAATTAACCAAAATATAGACGATTGACATGCAATTTGAACAGCCCTGGGGTGAGAATTGGACTTTTTTTCCCCTGGAAAGTTTGATTTTTAAATGAAAATGATTATAAAATCCTTTCCTTAACCGCTGCTTATGATCCAACCAAAATTTCTTTTTATTTCAAAGCAATACTAAAGTTACCAGGGTGTGGGGTGACGGTGGGCGGTGGGGTGGGGGTGGTATGTATGTGTATTGGCATAAGAGATGAAGAAAATAGAGCACAGTTATAACAAATTAAGAGATGTGAATGACAAACTACAGTGCTCCTTCTTTATAATGCTGGTGTTAGGGTCCACAGGGTATACCATGTTATAGCAAAACCACGTTACAACAGGCGGACTTTTAACATAGAAGTAATGGGAAAACTATTTCAGTGGGAGCCATGGTACCCACTGTGTTGTATCATAAACCACCTTGTAATGAGGGGTGTTATAAAGTGGGTGCACTGTATGTTAAGATTGGCAGCTCTACGTATGTCATATTGACAGCAAAGATATCTAAATAATATAAACCTTTCATGAAGAACTTTGCAATCTTAAATTTGAAAATATGTTGGATACTTTGACATTATAAAGAGTAATGCAGCGATGCAATACCCATCTTGAAAGACCATCTAAATTTTGTGACCATTTTTTCCTGCATATTTCAATCCTATTTCTTAGCTGGTCATATAACATCATATTTGTCTGCCATATAAGAAGGGACAGTTTGCCATATCACTCATAATCAGACTGTATATGTACTTATTTTCATGTATATGAATTTTCATGGTTTTGTATTTAAGGCATTTTCAACTGAAGTTTTCAAGCACTATTTTCATTGTTCCTATAAAACCCATGCCAAAACACTATTTCATTGTGTGCCATCAGTGAAATAAGCAAGAATAAAACCACCATGAAATCATGCAAGTTTACTGTATAATAAAATTTTCAGTGAAAATCATAATTTATTTACCAATATATGTGGGAAACCTGGGGACACCGTCGTTGGTCAGTTCCTGGAATTTGTATGTGATGATGGATCCAATCTTAGGCGGCTTTGCTCGGTCTTTGTCTGTCATTCTACAACACACACAACACAACAATGCCACTCTAAGCTGTAGTCAAATTGACATGAAATCTGCACAACTGCATTCCAGTACAAAATGCTAAGAATAGGAACTATGGAGACATTGCCAGATAATAAAACCTCAATTATCTTCAGGTTGTTCTCTTGATATCATGTCAAAATTCAGTTCAATTTGTGAAAAACATTACGGCGATTGGAAGTTGTCATAATTTCCCATGGTATCATAATTGCAACTATCATAGCATGTTGTCTTTAGTTTAGAGACTTTTTATTGACATGACAGTTAATGCACATCAAAGAACTTCCAGTTTATGCACATCAAAGAACTTCCTGTTTATTGTACATTTTTCACCTATTCCAACACTATTATTAACCCTTTTCTGATTAGAACAAGGCTGAATAAATAGCTTTCCTTGACACCTTGCACCAACCCACACCAAGGAAAGCTGTTCGCCCACAAGTGCTACCACATTAGTTGTGATCTGCAAATATCATAAAAAAATATTTCTATCAACAGGAACATTCAATACACATCTTGAGGCAGACAGCAATATATATTTTGCTGTTTTTAGGCTATTTGAGTAGGAAAAAGGCCGAGGTTATTTTGTTGATTTTTAGAAGGGTTGCTGACACTTACCCTGATCCTACTGAGAACTGTTTACCACATTCCATTTCACAGCGAAGTGCTCCAGTCATGTGTTGGTATTTTCCCTTCCCTCGCTCATGACCAATCACACGAGCCTAAATTTCAGAAGTACAAGTAAAATCTTACAATAACAGAGGTGTCTTCCTTGTGTGTTTGTTATTATGTAGCTCTATTTGAAAACCTTTGTACAGATTTTGAATTTAAGAAAAAGAAATGCAGGTGGACTCTGTGGCAAATACATGGATGGGCCTCAGTTCTGTCTATTTTTTTTTTTTTTGCGATTGTATCTGGCCTTGAAACATGTATGTACATGTATATATATATGCCACATTTCCTATGTACTTGGGGTGGCTTTATAAGAGGGGAGCCACTGCATACAAAATGCATGTACATGTATGGCTTTTTTACTTTTCTTCCTGGTAACACTGTACTATTACACTGTACATTCATGTTTGGTTTCAACTCTATATGGAAAAACACAACAATCTCACTCCACCTGGACTCGTGATCTATAACCCAAGGATTGCAGGAAAAACACTCACCTCCGCATCGTGGAATGTTTTTATCTTCAGCAGTGTACTGGACCTGCCATTGACATACTTGGAGCCAGGCTGCCTAATCATCAGTCCCTCACCCCCCAGCCCCTCCACTCTCTGCAGCTCATCCTCTATGTGTTGTTTACCTTGGCATTTCTCCTGCTTCAGTACTTCCACAGTTTTTACACTAAAATAATGAATGGAAAGTTTGTCAGATACATGTAAAAGTTAACATGATCAAAACATTTAAGTTTCCTTGGTTTTAGATAAAGACTGATGATGGTGTACACTTTTTCTTTTTTTTTCCAGTATTTCATTAAAAAAACTGCAGAAATAAACAAACCTGGGGGTGTTAATATATATATATATATATATATATATATATATATATATATATATATATATATTGAAAACTTGTTACAATGACACCACCTGTTCCCTCAGACATGTGTCAGATAACTGAGTATGTCAGATAAATGAATCAAACAATAAAAACAAATGAACTTTTGCCATTCAAAGCTTGTATCATTATAATGAATATGTCAGATATCTGAGTGTTTTTATAATGATGATTCACTGTACTTATAACATGGTCTCTCTACTGACATATTCCTATTCAAAAGATTTCTGTGAACATAAAAACAAAATTTAAACATTTATACACTTAATATCTAACATCTATGTACTTTTAACTTCTCCAATTTCAAAAGTAACTGAGTAGCTATTAGTTATTTTGCGTAGTCTCTTTCAGTGCCTACTTGACGGGCAAAACTTTTTACCTGTTGTCCTCAAAGTACTTGTTGATAGCAGCCATCCTCTTCTCAAATGGCAGGTGTCCAATGTGTGGTGCATCAAAGACCTACACACAGGTAAGAAATATGGCAGCTAAAAAATTTGAGGGCAGGGACAGGGGAGTGTTCAAGATGAAATTTATGCCTGCATGGTCACAGACGTCTGTGAAAGATGGTCTCATTATTCATGTTTTCTGATATACACCACTTGCTGCTATGTTATTATTGTTAAGCCCACTCCTGCTGCTGGCCAAAAGCGGTCTCATTATACATATGGTCTTTCAAGGCAGGTAAGTGCAACCAAGAAATAGTTACATATCTCAAAATGTTTGTCTGAAAAACACATTAGGTCTTTTTATGACAGATGGTCTTTAAAACAGGTATCAGTTTGAAAAAAAGGCATCATTAGACATTGTATAACCATAATGTATTTATAATAAATCAAGTGAAACCTGTCTCGAATGAACAGTCCCAGGAATGACCAAACTGTGGTCAATCAAGACAAGTGGTCTTACATTAGAGTTATAAATAAGGAGGGAAGTATTAAGCAATGTATCCTCAAAGGTGGTCTTTTAAGACAGATAGTCTGTCATTTGAGTTTTCTCTCAAGATAGGGACACCTGCATATACAAATGTACAAGTAAATCAAAAGTTTTACTCTATGAGCATGCATACGTCAAAAAACCCAGCATTCATGTAAAATAAAAATGCTTTCAGCCAATCTCTAATTAATACCAAAAATTGAATACTTTACACACATTAATTGTCACTCAGGTGTTAAACATGCATTGCACATGATTGTTTATCAGTGTTCTCTTGTGGCTATCTGTTCCTACAGAAGAAGTCCCTGTTACCAGGTCATGTATATATGAAACTAACTACAAATACAAGATACACTGTAGAGTATGGTAGATTCTGACTCACCTGGAAGGTGATTGCCTTCCAGCGCTCGCTGTTCTGAGATTTCACTATGCTGACTGTGGACTGGAACTTGCCACGCCCACCAAACAACTCCCCATCCAACTCCATGTCTGCAGGGTAGTCCTAAAATGTAACATTTTCACAGAAATATTACATGAGGTGTAAATACCTTCAGTATTTCTTGACAAAATACACAGGATACCATTGAAAAAACCCACAAACCTAAAACATTTATTCTGGATTTCATGTCTAATTTTACTCATAAAATATCAGCCCCCTGAAGGTAGTACATGTGTTATATACATGTTGATGTAGAACTGTATTGATCTCTTTATAAAGGTCACTTTTGTCATCTGTTTCATATTTTATCTTCCACAAACATTTGCACTGCAAGGACTATTTTAGCATACCAACAATTCATATCAAGGAATTGTTCCTGTGAAAATGTGAGAGAGCAAACACTTTAAACTCTAGTGACCCCATGACCAAACCATATGGAAACTGACTCTGTATCACATTATTTAAATCTTTACTCAGCCATGGAAATTAAATATCTACTATAAAGAAAAAAATTTCCTACAAATATTTTTAGTTGCACACCTTTGTACATTTATATGTGGATAAATATATGAAGTGTGATTTTGTTCAAAAGCATAACTGTCACTACATGTGGGCTAAGCTCTTAACTTACCTTTATGAACCAAGCAGGAGGCACAAATTCATTTCCAAGTCTTGAATAGAAAGTTCTGAAATAAATCAAATGACTGTCACAACTGATCCACACATTTCTCAATGGGCAATACATGTAACGCGATTTGGCAATTGTTACTTTTTCTTCTAATTTCCAGTTAAAATAGGAAATGTTCCTGTGGTTAGAAGGAAACCACACAAGCGCCAGGTATTGTTCTTTGGTATCTACCTTTTCAGGGAGTCAAGGGGTTAAGAATATTTACACTACTAAACGTAGCCATAATCTTGTTGATGCAAGATATGTAAGTCTATGTATTTAACCTACACAACTATATTTGCTTCTTCACTGGTTCCTTTTGAGTCTCATTACTGATGGTCGATTGGCCTTCAAAAATTATAGCCGACTTAAGGTTAACTCCTTCAGTTCTAATCACGACTTAAGTCGATCCACTTAAGTCAAACTAGTCTGAATTATCATTAGGATCCCAGATTCTTATTCCTCGTAAAAAAATCCTTTCATTCAAGTACCAGTATGCCTATAGTTCCAGAGAGAATATCCCTTGGTTAACAGCTTTTCCCGGCGTGCATTGGGGGCATTGCACCTAATGCGTGCTGAGAAAAGCTGTTGACTCGGTTCAAACTTTGGCACTGAAAGAGTTAAATATGAACAGGAGATCATCCTGATCTTACTTTCCATCCCAGTATGCGCGTACTCCGTCCAGCTTCTCACTCAACCACCAACCAGTGGGGTTTGTACTGGAAATAATGGAAAGAGATTTTGTGAGATAAGCAAGTGCCACAAATATATGACCATTCACTGGTACATGTAGCATTTTTATTATTGGCCACATGGGAGAACCATCTTTGATGGCCAGTAACGCCGAGATTCTTTTATTTTATCACAATTAATTCATACCTTTGGTTTACTACTTGCAGAAATGGTGTCCTTCTTTCATAATACATAATACAAATGCCCTATCTTTGATATACATGTACTGTGCTAGGATTTTTTTGAAGCTTCTTGTAATTTGATTTACACTTCAGCCAGTGCACAAAATCTTGTAACTTTGTGATGCTAAGCAGTTTATATTGCCCATACCTCACAGTAAAGTCTACATTAATGTGGTTATATTAACCAATGCCTCACAAAATGTAGTCTGCATGATGCCATATTTCACAATGTAGTCTACATAAACCCATACCTCACTCTGTAGTCTACATAAACCCATACCTCACAATGTAGTCTACATAAACCCATACCTCCCTCTGTAGTCTACATAAACCAATACCTCCCTCTGTAGTCTACATAAACCCATACCTCCCTCTGTAGTCTACATAAACCAATACCTCACTCTGTAGTCTACATAAGCCCATACCTAACACTGTAGGCTACATAAACCCATACCTCACTCTGTAGTCTACATGAACCCATACCTCACAATGTAGTCTACATAAACCCATACCTCACAATGTAGTCTACATAAACCCATACCTCACAATGTAGTCTACATAAACCCATACCTCACTCTGTAGTCTACATAAGCCCATACCTAACACTGTAGGCTACATAAACCCATACCTCCCTCTGTAGTCTACATGAACCCATACCTCACAATGTAGTCTACATAAACCCATACCTCACAATGTAGTCTACATAAACCCATACCTTACAATGTAGTCTACATAAACCCATACCTCACTCTGAAGTCTACATAAACCCATACCTCACTCTGTAGTCTATATAAACCCATACCTCACAATATAGTCTACATAAACCCATATCTCACTCTGTACTGTACAGAAACACATAACTCACTCTGTAGTCTATATAAACCCATGCCTCACACTGTAGTCCATATAAACCCATACCTTTCAGTCCACTTATGAGCCAGCAACAGCTGTGGTATAGCCTTCTGTTTGGGTGCCCGGTGGGATGAGGCCCCTGCACCTCGCCCTCCCCCGCTGTCCACGCCCCAACCAAGCCTAGCTTTCTCAAACTCCTCCCCAAGGTACTCCTTCAGATGTTTACAGGTTCTGCTGTCTACTGCATTCTTCTGATTCTTCCACGCAAGGCACCTGAAACAATGAGTGTTTGCTCATCTTTATCTGCATGGCAATGATATGTGACGGTGTGTGAATATACATACCCCCTATATACTGAATGTATGAGGCAGGGCATGGTTTATTTTCTCAGCAGAAAGTTGGGGAAGTGATCCATTTGAGTACAGGTTAGCATATCATATACAAAAGTTAAATCTTCTCTTTGTTTTGTGGCCACAGGGTGGTTTCAACTGGAGACAAAAATTGTGTCTAATAAGACAGGGCAAAAAAAATGTTCTCCAAAAATTCATATATGCCGGATCCATGTTTCTGGACAAAGTTAATTTATACTTGATACAACAAAACTGGGAAACATATTCACAAGCCATTAGAAGATACTTTAAGTGGCAAACAAAACACACTCATCATTGTACGACCACCATCACCTGATGTTAGTGAGTTTGCTGGATCTCTTCAGTAACAAATAAAACCATCAGAAACTAGTTCAGGATGACACTGTACGGGAACTGCGTGCATACTCTAAATATATCCTTTCAAAGAATTAATAAAATTTTCATTGAAAACTATTCCTGTTTTTCTAACAATGACATATAAACATCCTTGACTTCATACATCAGCCCTATAGATAACTGTCATTATGTATCTTTTAACTGCTTTCTGTCGGGGGGGGGGGGGGGGGTTATTGTGCAGACAGGAAGCATAAAGCACTCTATGCTGGAGTTAGTATTACATACGTGCAGTAATAATGGTCCCCTGTTCTCTTGATCCTGTACTTGCCATCAGCCACATCTACTGTTTCTCCATCAGCCATATCATGCTTTGCTTTGATTGGCTTAGCATCACCACTTCCATCCTTCTGATTGGCTGCCTCCTCCTCCTCCTCATCATCAATGTCCATGTCATCTGAAAATTGGAGCCCCTCTTGGTATATTGCGTGTACTTTGTAGTTAGATTCTTATCCTAACTTGGGATGCATAACTGCTTAACTTATTCCATATTATGGTCACAGGCCTTGGTCAGTGGTTCTGGCACTGCCTGGCAAGTCATGTTGCAGCTGCCCTTGTGGCAGCTGCATCATAACTTGCCAGGCAGTGCCAGAACCACTGACTTAAGACGATAGGCATGTTGGTACTTGAACGAAAGCTCTTTTCATGAGGAATTTAAAGATGCAATTGTTGTCTTAAATCTAGGTAAACATACGTAAATATCAGGGACTGGTATGGAATGAATTAAGTTTCAACTCAAATGCTGCTGGCTCAATCCACCTCTTAACTTGATTTCTAAAATATGACACACAGATAAGAGAATTAACATTTTTTCTGTAAATATTTATCAACATTCCCTTGTTCTGTAAACAAATGTGGGCTAGTCATTTTTTGTTTTATTTTTGTTTTTATTGTGTGAAGTTTCAATTATATCCCATTAAGTCCACCTTAAAACAAAACAAGACAAAACAAAACAAAAAAAAAAAAAATACCTGTCTCAGCATCCTTGGCTGGGTGTTTGTATGTGTTGAGATGAACTTTGTCTTTTCTATAGCACTTCTTCCAGTATTTACACTTTGGTTTCTTAGTGTCTGGCACTGTGGCAGTATCTGAGGTGCTGGGTCCTGCATCATTGTTGGTTGCTTGGGTTACCCGTTTCTTCTTCTTCGGAGATGGGCTTACATCATCATCACTCTGTAAACAATACATTTATCAACTTTATAAATATATTAAACTTAATTTAAAAAAAAAGTTTATAAGTATATAACTGTAAACAATACAAATGAAGGATGAAATATGTACATCATGTGTGAACACACGTACATGTCTTTTTAAATATGTATACTTGATCATGTGTCTACTTCTGGTTGGCGGCTCATTCCACGTTCCCCTACCCTTTCCTTTGTATGTCATTTTGATGTCATTGACCATTTTGGATCACTTGACACAAGGAATCACTTTTCATACATTTGATACATGAGCCTTTATTACAGGCTCCCCTGTATGCGTACACTGTCTTTCCACAGCCCAGAGTATGACAGTAACACCTCCTGCATATTGAACACTGGCTGGTAAACTGGATCACAGGAATATCAACATGAAGATACTTGCAAAAGCTGTCCTAGGATGTACAGTAAATTTTTCAGGTCATTTCACCAGTACATGCAGTCACTTGCAAATAGTAAAATAATTGTAGAATCCTTTATACCAGGATGCAAGTAAAACATTTATTGTAGTTGTAGTTGTTGTTTTTAGGCCTAATTTTTATTTATTTGTTTGGCTTTCACTTTTATCTCAACAGAGAAACCAATTTTCCACAAATCCTAATACAACTGCTTACTTGCCTGCAAAGAAGACCAAGTTCCATGTTACTACACTTGGTCTGCCCTTCTTTGACAGGATTTTATTTATAGTCAGGGTGAAAAACTATACTGTGACCCTCCCCCCAGACTGGAACACCAATCAGAAGTTCATCATTATTGCCTAGACCAGTAGCAGCCTGTGATCCTTAGTGTACTGAGGCCTGTTTCCATAGTAACCATACTCAGCCAGTTAGAAACTGAATCACCTTTCCAATGCTAAAACAATGACTTTCTCTAAGAAGTGCAGACCCCAGCGGAGTAGATAAAATATGCATCTTGGGTCTGCTTTGGAGGCAACTACTTACTGGTTCAGTAAATATTTTACCATGTAAGGTTCACTTGGACATGCAATTAGTGCTGTGGACTAATAATTATATAATACATGTACACTGGCTTCAAAGTTTAAATGAATAAATATACATGTAGTTATCTCTTGAAAAAGGTTGGCTTACACTATGAGGACTAGATATGTAACTGTTGACATGTATTACCTTTCTTCATATCCAGACTGGGCACAAATACATAGCAGCCCACTGGATAAGGCTCTTTCAGATCTTGGATGTTTCCAAATCAACAGTTATGCCACAGATAGTCTTCCAGGCAAATTGCAAAGCAGGATATTAAAGTGTCACAGTGCAGCCTTTCGCTGATTGAATTCCTCAGAAGTTCCATTTTCCTCAAAACAGACCATTCTTATTTCTGACTTACAATACTTGATGGTCAGAGAAACTTTACCAGGTCTTATATCCTGCCCAGTTTTAACTGATATGAACTATATCCTACACCTACCCCACTGTCACTGATATCATGGGTTACTGCAGCTCTTTTTGTTGCTGTCTTTTTCTTAGGTGTTGCCATTTTAACGTCACCATCAGACTCATCACTGGCACTCACGTCATGTGCTGTTGTCCTCTTAGTCTACAAGCAGAATAAAAATTCAGACAATTATAATGCATGTTTTCAGTCCTCATTTGTATGATGCATATGACCGGAACTTGTTTTAGCTAACCTAAACCTGACTATTTTGATTCACAAGGTTAATAAATACTGCACAGGGGTACAAGCATATAATGAACAATTTTTAATACTGCGATCTTAAAATATGACCAAAAATTAAAACAGTTTACAGTGGTTATCTTAACTCTTTTAGTGTGAAGTTTTGACTAAGGCAACAGCTTTCCTCAGCACACAACTGCACCCCAAGCACAGAGAAGAAAACTGTTGACCTGGCCTACTCCTATGGCCTCCGCAATGGTAAACATGCTGCTACTTGAATGCAAAGTCAGTTTACAAAGAATACAAATGTAGTTTTGTTGTGTCAATTCACAGCACACTGACTTTTGTGGAAACTGGCACGGAGAGGGTCAACAGCCAAATGAATCCACATGGAAACTGGCAAGGAAAGGGTCAACAGCCAAATGAATCCACATGGAAACTGGCAAGGAAAGGGTCAACAGCCAAATGAATCCACATGGAAACTGGCAAGGAAAGGGTCAACAGCCGAATGAATCCACATGGAAACTGGCAAGGAAAGGGTCAACAGCCGAATGAATCCACATGGAAACTGGCAAGGAAAGGGTCAACAGCTGAATGAATCCACATGGAAACTGGCAAGGAGAGGGTCAACAGCCAAATGAATCCACATGGAAACTGGCAAGGAAAGGGTGAACAGCCAAATGAATCCACATGGAAACTGGCAAGGAGAGGGTCAACAGCCAAATGAATCCACATGGAAACTGGCAAGGAAAGGGTGAACAGCTGAATGAATCCACATGGAAACTGGCAAGGAAAGGGTCAACAGCTGAATGAATCCACATGGAAACTGGCAAGGAGAGGGTCAACAGCCAAATGAATCCACATGGAAACTGGCAAGGAAAGGGTCAACAGCCAAATGAATCTGTGAGGAAACTGGCAAAGAAAGGATCAACAGCTGAATAAATCTGTGTGGAAACTGGCGAGGAAAGGGTCAATACCCCAATCAATCCGCTTGTTCTAACCAGTTTATGCTTTGCCTGTCATTTTACAACAATGATACTTGAGGGTTAAATTTTTTTCGGAAATAATTTGCAACTACATGTTCCTGGGTCAAATGACCACTACAATAAATATATGTACAATAAACAGTTGTTATCATTGTTATGACATTGAAATTACAAGACATGCAGGCTAGTAATATGGTAATATTAAAAGCAAATCTTCATTTTCACCACAAATCAATCATTACTTTACCTGTTTTTTATTCTTGATGGTTTTCTTTTTTTGAGTTGGTGGTTCATAATCCTCATCTGAGCTGTCACTCATGGCTGCCTTGTTTTTTTTACGAGTCGATGTCCTATTTTCACCCACAGGCTTGGCCTGAGCTAGCAACTCTTCCCAGTCATCTTCTGATATTACTTTTACACCTGAAAAAAAAATCCACAGTTACATATAATTCCATTCCACGTAAAGGTACCAAATAAATATTTTTACTGTTTCCACATTTACAGCGATTTTGTATATCATACACAACATATGCAGTATAAACATATACATGTGTTTTATTTGTTCGTATCGTAACATTTTTTGTCGCTGATATCCTCCAGGCACTGCTCCCAACCTGTGCCTAGGAAAGCTGGGGGCATACAATCGTGACAGGTTTTATCTACAATTTTAAGCCAAAATGTTTCTATTAACATGAAGTTTAAGTAACCAAATTAACCCTTAAAGTGCTGATTTAAGACTGAGTCAACAGCTCTCCTTGGGCACTTTTTGTGCAAAGTGTCCCAAGGAAAGCTGTTGATTAAAGATAACTTTTTTTAAAGTGCTGATTTAAGACAACAGATTTCCTTGGTGCTCTTTGCATGCAGTGTCCTGAGGAAAGCTGTTGACTAAGACTACCTTTTCCTTTACACTAGGCTAGCTGGTATTCAAAATGAAAGGTATATTAATGAGGAATGTGAATCTTTTAACCATTATATGTTTAAAGGTAATGAGAAAATGACTATAGCTGTGATTAGCACTTTAAGGGTTAAGGCAGATGACGATTTACATCTGGACACTTTTCAATGCTTTGAGCAGAAAGGGGTTGAACAACTGCTTCAAATGTACCTAGGGCCTCTGCCTTATCTGCTTTCTGTCCAGCAGAAGATCCCACTATGACCAAGTCTGTGTTCTTGGAGACAGAGCCAGCCACAATGCAGCCATACTCCATAGCTTGGGATGCTGCTTGCTTGCGAGTTGCCTTTGCCAGTGCCCCTGTGAACACAACCTTCTTTCCTTTCAGATCCACACTGCTTCCTGAAAAAAAAAAGAAGATAATTAACAGTTCATACAAATATCTCTACAGAAGATCTTACAATAATTATGATGTTTCTTATTGCCTTCCAACATCTCTCCTGAAATTTTACACACATGTTTTCTTCAATGCCTCATGTGCAGAGATGAGAACAGCTCATAAGTATCCAAGTTGACTTGAAGTTAAACATCACAGGGCTCACCAATGTATGTCCACTTGCTTGTGCCAAGTGAGAAACTAATCTGGGCAAGACAAAATTCAAAGCACGTGCCCTGGACTCAACTAATTTTTTTGTTTTACAAATAGGAGTTTGGGGGGGCAGTGAGTTAAAACATGGGCAAGTTATGATCAGAACTTGACCTGCATGAGTACTAGATGGGGGGAAGGAAGAATAGGAGAGGTCACAGTTACCAATAATTTATTATCTGTGTCTTCAGCTGAATGCACTATCCAATGCACATAATTCTTCAGAGCTACAGATGTATATTCCCATTGGATTGCATGTTAAATTAACTTCAAATTAAAAGACTACTTTTAAAGCTGCAAGAATAAAATTTACATGAACATTTTAGCTATGTACATAATTTTACCACAGAAATTTTGCTGTTTTTTCAATGAGCGGTTTTAAAGTTATTAAGCTGTAAATTACAATGAAAAGTGATGGGAATACACAACTTTAGCCCTGACTGAAATGCCCTCTACAGGAGAGCAGTAGAAGCTTCTGTTCTTGCTCTCCCCCATGGGTGAGCTTTGGATGAACTGGGTCCTGCTGGCTTGAGTTGGCTCATCCCAACCCAAAAACAAATTAAAACACAGTGTGAGGAATAAAGGTTAGCTCCAAATTCCCACATGAGCAACACTGGCCATTTCCAGCCAACGAATACACTCAAATGCTTTTTTCAAATGGACAGTCAACAATACAGGTGCTTACTTGTATGCATATACAATGTGACACTAGTAATAATAATAATAATAATAATACGGTGGCTCTTCGCTTGTCTGTGCGGTCCTGTGTCACTCTGTGACACAGGTGGCCTAGGGAAAAAAAAAATCAATCCATCCCTCTCACACCCTATCCCCGCCTCTAAGGCTCAGGCTTTTCCCATGGGAGCCCCCATGGGAGCCCTTATAAGGGCTACCACCATTCCCATTCCTTCCCCTCCCTGTACTCTGGGATTCTAATTTAACCTGTTGCATTCTAACTCTATTATTTCATTCCTTTTCTCCCAGCATACTACCAGGTAGTCCTGTACATTTTTATTACCTTTCCTGCCTCCCAGAAAGCCACCTTTCATACCTAAAATCCATGCTATACGTTCCTCTTCCTCTAAACCCTGAACCTCTTCTAAACCCTTGTAATTGTAATCTTCTCTGTGCAACTTTCTGAAAAAATCTTCCCTTATCTCTCTATATGCATCACACCACAACAGCCAATGGTCCACTGTCTCATCTGCCTCTTGTCTACACGACTTACACTTTCCATTACTCCCTGTTGTCCACTTTTGATTTCTCTTTTCGAGATTGATTACTCCTGCCCTACTTTGAAACAGAAGTTTGGATCCCTTCCCTCCATCCCAACACACACTTTTCTGTGGCTTTTCTAATGCCTTGTATGCCTTCAATGTAATTTTTTGCCTGACTCCTCTTTTCCAGTCTTCTTTCCAACCCTCTGTAACAGTCTTACCTATATATACTTTCCAATCATCAACCTCATCATATCCTTTTAGTTCATAGTTCTCTGCTAACCCGTCTATGTCTTTGACCCATCTTGTTTTTTCCTTGGCTACCTCATTGTAAACTTTCCTGCACCACCTGTCTTCACTTATTCCTTGTAAATAACCCCAGTACTTTAACTTAGCTTTGGCAATTCTATCTGTGATTTTATTCCATCCTAACTCTCCTAGGACTGCTTCTGTTGCTGTACATGGTGGTGCTCCTAGTATCCATTTCCCCATCTCATTCTGTGCTTTCTACATTCCCTGGATATCTCCCTCACTCACTGAAATCACATCCAAGCCATATATCATTCCTGGTATTGCAACTCTATCCCATAATGCTCTTGCTGTGTATGCTCTGTTGAAACTGCTAAAACTAGTATGCACTATAAAACACAGCAATAGATGATTGAGGAAACTGTTAAGCTTAGATGTTTAATACAAAGAGAAACTTAACAAACCTAATTCTGCAAGCCCATTTGTTTAACACTATCAAGTCTGATATTCTATGAGCAAAGTCCTATTCTGTACCATTCACTGAAAAACTGCATTATTCTAAATCACTACAGAAAATTAATTTGTGAAAGGAACAAATCATATTCATAAAATTTGAAATTTAGAAGAAAGTTTTAGGCTTTATTAGCCTTTATAAAATCGGGTCATCAGTGGGGAACCAGCGCAAGACTTGTTTCGGTGCCATTAATCCCCGGACAAGTCATTCTGCTGACTGGCAGCACCATGTTTGCAATTCCAAAACAAACATCCCAAACTGATGTGTTATGGAATAAAGTGAATATGATGCTCCTTTGTTAATAGACCTACTTAAAAATGTAGTTTACATTACATAAATATAATGAAACTACTAAAGTCTACACCTAACATTCATATTTAACATATTTAAGCAGAAATCCAGAGCTGCTGCCTGAGCTGCATATCATTTTTCAAACCAGTCTATTGACTTAAGCCAAACTGTGACATCATGGGAGAACATGATCAAAAATGTACCTTTTGCCCCTGTATTATGTTTCCCAGCACTGTCCTCATCATCGCTGTCACTGACACTGTGTGCAGACAAATCTTCTGGATGAAAGAACTGCTTTCTGTGGTCGAGATCTTTCCTATAACAGTTCTTCCAATATTTACACCTTGGTGGTTTACCAATGTTTTTTGTTGCCATTGTGATTCAAGTCAAGGTCACACGTACCTACAATAGTACCAAAAAAGCATATACCTTCAGCTACCTACTTTTATCCACAATTTTTCCATGCCATTTTTTAAATGAAGTATCTACAGAACCGGGTCCAGTTGCAGATAATTTCCCTGCTACAGAACCGGGAGGCCTATGATTGGCTGTCAACGTGACATCATTATCGTCTCCCGATAGGAGCCCAAATCTGTCGCTTGTGTATATGGAATAAAGCATAACTATTAGGCTTATTCTGTAAAGTATATGTTTGGGCTCGTACTCTACACCATCCACTAGGACATATATTTCCTTGCTGCCAGGTCCCGTTTTCTACATGTACAGAACCCGTCACTTCAGTGCTTTCTTACAGTATTAGTTACAGTAGGCCTGCCGCACTCGGCCCTCATACTGTATTTGGCTGCAATACTGCCCGGACATGGCACTCAAGTGATTTCTCACAGTATGGGACAGAGTACCAAATGCAACTTTCCAGTGTGTTGTGTGCAGTACCAGGTCCGGCTCTGTAGTCACTTCAACAACCGAAACCAGTTCAGTAGCCACGTTCTTTTTTTCAAAAGTACAAGCACGGATCTATTATACGAGATATAGAATAAATCCATAGTACAAGTGACTCATATTGTATTGGCTGGATCAATATCCATCTACATTTTAATACCATGGCATGCTGTTATGATTGGTTCTGTGTGTTCATATATATGGTTTATTAACTTTATAGAGTAAAATACATGTACAAATTATTGCAATGTAGATTTGATCAATGTAAACGTAGATGTCCTGATAAAAATTACCCATTTTCATGATATCCAACAAAATTACTTAATGATACACTGTGCTCAGATGTCCGTGACTGTGGTATTTGTAAACTGGGTGTAGAGTACAAAAGTCAAAACCTGTGACTTTGTGCAAAATATTTGCGAATTTACACTTGTGGTCCATGCAATACTAATTGGCCCAATAGGCTAGCTGCGAATAGAAAGGGGGTGTGGTCATACGGTGGTCATTGAATTTTGTGCTTACAACTTGAATTTGAAAGCGGCCTCTCATAAAGTCTCAAACTTCGCTTATTCTGTCATTTAACGCAAGACATTTGAGTGGTTTACTTCTTAAGACTGCAACCACATCGATCCAGAAAAGCTAAATCAGCTTATCTTTTTTACCCTGGGACTCCTGCCAACGATAGTCTTAAGTTATAAAGTATATTCTGTATCATAAACACAATAATATTGTCTAGGGCTATGTATGCCATGGCCCGTGGCCTGGGCCGTGGGGCTGGGCCACAGCCACAGCCACAGGGGCTTGTATCGTGACTACAGCAGGCCACCTCGGTCCGCTCGGTGTTTGTTGTCACGAAACAAACACAGACTGGGGGCCACCTCACTCCGCTCGGTGTCAGTCCCGAAACAAACCCCTGTGTCATGGCTGCCACGGGCACAGCACAGCCAAACGCCAGTTGCCACAATCAGCCATTTATGATTTGGTTCAACATTCAAGAACTGACAGCTATACTCCTATAGCCTATACTATATAGTCTAGACTGCATACATTGAATGTACGTAGTATATACTGTGGCACACCTACAACGCACAACCGGCATTAACAGCACAAACACTTGTAGACAGTGTAGAATCGTCGTTGTATGGACCAAAACTCAGCGTTCGCTCTTCTTATATATTCCGTTTTGACTCACTAACCTGCCGCATGCTCGGGCCTGTCCTGCCCTTTTTGCTGGGGTCAGCACTTCTGTGTCTGAGTGGAGTGTTTACTTGGCCACCTAGTGGGTTTCGACTGAACTACAACATATGAGCACTGAGTCATGGCTCATGCATCATTTTCTTTCTTTCTTTCTTTCTTTCTTTCTTTCTTTCTTTCTTTCTTTCTTTCTTTCTTTCTTTCTTGCTTGCTTCTTGCTTGCTTTACTTGTATTATGGAGGAATAAACTAGATTTATTCCTCCATCATGCTTGTATGGAGCTTTTTTCCAGCGACAGTTACAACTGAAAATTCGAGATAATGCATGACCGTAGCCCTGCTACTGAAATTGATTCTCTGATGTGGAATGACCAATATTAGGAAATTTTACAAATTACAGGCAATTAAAATTTAATGTCTTTAGCATTTTCAAAACTTAGTCCAGATAAAGGCACTATACCCAGTTCAATATATGGGTTGCGCCACGGGAAACTTCTATGGCATGCAAACTGAAGTAGAGGAGTTTCAATTTATGCCAACTTCACTGAATTTCCCCCACATCACAAGACATCCCCATCCTACCACAACATGTACAAACTGGTTACTGTCCTGTTACGCAACAATTTTGCATGTATTGTAAATAGGAAAGGTCACAATTAGCTCAGGTGTGTGTATTTGCCCCAATACACAACTGAATACACAAATATTTGGAGGGCTAGAGGTGTGTATTCCCATTTGTTTGTATGTTAAAGCAACCTTAAATAAAATAATTTGGTGTTTCTATGTGCAGTAGTTTTCAAGTTATTAAGTTGTAAATTACAATGATAAGTTATGGGAATTCACAACCCTAGTCCCCCACAGACTGCAGTGCCCTCGTTTAGGCAGTTCTTGAACCTTCTGTTATTGCCAATGCCTATTAGCTAGCACTGACAGAACCTGTCTGATCATAACTTACTATCCCTATTAAAATTAAGCTGTCTACATTGAAAGGCTTAAATTTTGTAGCAAATTAGACAAACAAACAAACTAAAAAATAATAATAAAAAATAAACAAAAAAAAAAAAAAAATAAAAATAAAAATAAATATTTAAGAAAAAGGAGAAAATAAAAAAATTCCAACAGCCATGAGATGATTTAGGCTCTCAATAAAATCAGAGATTTTTTTCTGTCCATCCAAGTTGAACAAATCTGTGAGGCCCAAATGCATTATAGAGTCTCTACCACAATGCCGCTGGCTTCTTTCTACCTGTTCACTTACCTGCCTACCTACATACTTACCTCCCCCTTCCCTCCCTCCCTACCTGCCTACCTACCCACCAATCCATCCATCCATCCAGTCCCGTATCAACACAGAAGCAATGCCTCATTGCCCGGGGCTATTAGCGCATACCCTGAATCCTAAAAGGCCGCTGGATATCCAGGAAGAAGCCAGCACTGCGTAACCTCCTATCACATGGAATAACATTAATTAGTGATGAGTTGGCTAGACCTACCAAAACGTACTGTTCTTCCAGTCTATAATGACTACTTTGACAACTTTTGTGCATTTGATAACCACAGAATTGGAGTGTGATTCAGTTAGTGTGGGAATTGGTATCATTGCAGAGATTTGATCAAGTCTCCCGTGGGAGGCTACCTGTCTAGAATGGGCACCTCCTCACAATAGGTATTTTGTCCCAGTCCCAATGATGCCCCACTGTATTGAGGTTTTACTGTAAAAATTGAGGTTAGAATTGTGTGTAAATCTTACAGTAACTTTGATTTTATCAGCTTTTGAAAATGCGACATGCCTTTAATTTGTATAATATCAAATGCTACAAGTTTTGTATAAATCCTTCGTCAGATGCACCATACTCATGCCAGTGGAAGTTTTTTTTTTTTTTTTTTTTTTTTTTTTTTTTAAGATGCTAACGACTAAGGTTTGCAATACTATGAGTAATCAGTGAAGATAAAGTATGCCTACTTTTCGGGGCACAGTACCTGTTTGTCTCTATGGGCATTTTTTCCTAGAAGTATTACACACAGGGGTGTCAATCCCATTTCACTTCTTAGATTTGTCCTGTAGACGCATCTCATGTAATGAAAATGAAAGTTGTAAAATTAAAATTAATGCTAATTGGACATAACTCGAACTTTAAATGTTGAAGAGGTGTTGATAATAACTTCAATTCATTGGTTTGTGATATAGACATGTCCAATGAATATCCAATGAATAAAATGAAAGCTGTAAAATTTAATTTATGCTAATTTGGAAAACATGTAGTTTTTTAATGTTTTATCATTTCAGAACTATTGTAGATGAAGGGACCAGTCATATATATCTTTAAAGGCTTGTGATCAAGGTAAATTTGATTAGTATTGAACAACCGTTTTAATATTTCAAATTATGCTGATTCTTTTAGGCACCAGACAGATTTGCTCTCAAGCAAATATTGTCTCTGGTCAATGAACCCCAAGTTAATTTAATCTTTTTCTAGTTCTAAAAAGAAAGTTATGTTTTAAGCATACATCAGTGGAGGTTTTCTTGGAAAAACGCTTTTCAAAGAGAGAAACAAAACACGGGTCTACAAACAAGCATACATAGCAGGTGCATGTGACCTTTTGGTCTCCAAGTGACAGATGATCTAAATTAGTAACGCTTCACACGGTGTCCAATGGGGTACCCTAGTAACGCTTCACACCGTGTCCAATGTAGTACCCTGGACGAAGGATGGTCTTGTGTCCTTTTTTTTCCCAAGAAAAAAGTCAGTCAGCTGTCCTGTCAGTAACCAAAACATTTCCATGATATTTTTCCAAACGTCGATAGGATTAAAAAAGTACCACTTTGACGTCTGAATTTGTCACTCTTTGAGTTAATTTGAAGAGATGCTGCTCACTCTCTAAATCAAGTCTATTCAAAGGCTTCGATCTATTTTAGTCTTGTTTGTTAAAAAAAAAAGACAAGTATTGCCATTTATTTATATTACAATATTAGAGTCATTAGAATGAACATGGACAACATTAGAAATGGAGATTTCGCTGCAAAATGATCGGTTTGACGCAGATATTGTGTCCATCGATCATCATTTGCTCATCAATTCGGGCTACAATAAAAGCTGGTTGCCCATGTGTTAATTATCTCAGTGGATCTTACACCTGTCAACTTGCACGTTTGGGGTTAAACACGCGTAAGCTGATATATTTTATGATTTTTACAACGGTTATTTGGAAAGCAAATAATAAAAAAAAAACTCAGAAAAAAAAGTCGGCGCACTTCAAAGATGTTATCTAATTTATATCATTCTATATCAAAATAGTGAATCCTAGCAGAGGTAATCGCAACAGGCAAATAAATTCGAAAGTGGATGAACATAACGAGCTACACGGTAACAATTCAAAACATGACAAGAGTTGAGCAACAATTTACGCCGAAAGGGAGCACTGATGTTTCAAGAATTTGTCACCCTTTCTGACAAAAAAAACAGAAAAACTATAAAAATCAAAACAAAACAAAAAGAACCCCAAAAACACACACACAAAACAAACAAAAAGAAAATAAAAATTAAAAAAAACAAAAACAAAAACAAAGAACAAAAAAAAAAAAAAAAAAAAACCCGAACAAAAAACACAAAACAAATACTAAAAAATACAATAAAAAAAGCAAAACAAACAAAGATTAATTCTTTTTGTTCCTTTTTCTTTCCTTTTCAGTGGGTGGGTGGGTGATCTCGATCACCCGATTTGCGAACGTGATAGGGCGATTGTGTTTCTCGTGTATGACCATCATTTCATCTAATCCGTACGTGTATATTTCTCACTTTTTTTGCCAGTGAGAGGAGACGAAATGGATATTAAGTTTCGTCGTTTCTAAAAGAGACCAAAGCATACGACCCTATATGCGTAAGTCTGTATTATTGACAGACCCTGTATCAAAGTGGCGTCCTTCTTGCCTACTCTTGCGGTCCGCAGGGTCATCGTGGTAAAGAAAAGGTCGCAAGATAATAATTATTTGTGTGTGTGTGTTTGACGTCGCACAAATGAAATTCTGTATCGTGCTTGTCTTGCATATCGCCTTCACAAAACCTCATATGTGATATTCCACTGTGATTTGTCCAGAAGGGTAGAGCAGGTTAATTTGATTTTTTTCCTGGAAATTCAAAATCAAATTCTAAGCTAACCATAATACACGACAAATAATAAGACACTGGGCAACAACTTTCCTCCCAATCTCATGATGGAACTCCGTCTCAAGCGTAGTTTTGAGGTAGATGCACACCATCAATGAACCCATATGCTGTACTTGTGGGCTGGATGTTATACTGACTTGCACTTTTGAACCAACGAGTTTTAGTGCGCTCTATGTACGAGTTCATCTTTCTTTGATTTCACATCAGGGTCTGATTTGCCAAGAGTTTGGGTTTGTAAGGTATAACAGGTACAAAATAAGCAAACCAGAAAGCTCGCAGTCTGTTTTTCATTTCGTCAATGGTGACCTGTCAGAGTGCGCTTATCATAACATGATTCTGGCGTAAATTATAAAAGTGCATTTGCGTCGAGATAAGTGTAAAAACAATTATGTATGTATGTATGTATGTATGTATGTATGTATGTATGTATGTGTATGGGATGACTTGGTTTTTGTTGTGATTATCGATTTCTTCGTAGTGGTGATGGTGGTGGTGGTGGTGGGACGGGGGCTCGAGTTACCAATCGTTTTCATTCACTGTTTGACAAACATGGGCAATTTGCATGAAACCTTTACATCGTCCTCAGATCGGAATTAGTGTTCATACGTGAAACAGTCCAGGTAAATCACTTTACCGACCATCAGGATTTGACAGTTGAACCTTTGCACACTCAGACTGCGAGTCAAAATACATTTATTCAGTGAATTCAAGATACAAAAGGATATTGGATTGGATTAACGAGATCTGTGGATTCCGTAAAGAGGACTTGTATTTGCCTGGGAGACCCCCATTAAGTCAAATTTTGTGGCTATCATGGCGGCCACACCACTATCCCCCCCCCCCAAAAAAAACAAAAAAACAAAAAAACCACCCCCCAAAAAACAAAAAAACAAACAAAAAAACAAAAAATAAAATAAAAATACACACACACACACACACACACACACACAAAACAAAAACAAAACAAAACAAAAAAAACGAAACAAAACAAAACAAAACCAAACAAAACCAAAACAAAACAAAACAAAACAAAACAAAACAACAGAAACAAAAAAAAACAAAAAAAACAAAACAAAACAAAAGCAAAAACAAAAAAACACCACAAAAAAACAAAACACACACACAAAGAAAAAAACAAAACAAAAAAGGACAAAAGTATTGGACCAAAAAGTTGTGTCATTTAGGATTATGCATTCAATTTTAAATCTTCAATATGTTGAAAAGTGTGGAAGTTGTTCCCAGGTCGTCTTTTAGGTGTATGTATGTATGTATGTATGTATGTATGTATGTATGTGTGTGTCTGTGTGTGTCTGTGTGTGTCTGTGTGTGTCTGTATGTATGTATGTATGTACGTATGTATGTATGTATGTGTGTATGTATGTATGTATGAATGTATGTATGTATGTATGTGTGTGTATATGTGTGTCTGTGTGTGTCTGTGTGTGTGTATGTATGTATGTACGTATGTATGTATGTATGTGTGTATGTATGTATGTATGTATATGTGTGTGTGTGTGTGTGTGTGTATACACATACATACATAGTATGTATGTATGTATGTATGTATGTATGTATGTATGTATGGGTCCAGCGTACCATGCATGTCACCAGTATCTGCTTCCTCATGCAAACATGGCTGTGGTCATGGTTGAGCATGCCAAAAATTTTTCAATCTCTGTTACTGCGGCTTCAAGGTCCTACGGATATAAGAAAGGCGTTTCTGTTTTTCGTTAAGACATCAGTGTTCTGCGTAGCAGGCGTTTTCTCTAGAAATTTCTGCAAAGGTAAATGTGTCGAATTCCGTTTTTCCCTTGGTTTAAAACTCAGATAATTTTAACTTTGTATCGTGTGCTTTTAGCTGAGTAAAAGTATAATTTGTTGAAATTATGCAGTCTTAGTCTATGAATAGATACAAAGATCAGTGAAATTTTGCAATAATTTTGTATTGAACATACCAAAATAAAAGACATTGACACAGTGAAATATTTTTCCTTTATATTTATCATTACGAACATGTAGTACGAGCAAAAATCAATTTCTGTTCCAGATAATATAGACTTTATAAATTCATAGATTCTTCAAGGAATATCACACTAGGGAATTTAAGCTTTCAAAATTAAAATCATTATATCAAAAAAAAAAAAAAAAAAAAAAAAAAATGAAGTCACTTCTTAGTTCTACCCCGCTTTATGTGTTTCAGCAATAATGGCAAAATGTCCTTTTTCACATTTTTAACCCAATCTATTCTTCAAAGCAAAATATATTTACTGAAAGTTTCTCTGTATGTTCTGAGACATTTTCATAGACCTGGTTTGGTTGTATAGAATTTACTTAATTTACAAATGGCTTGCAAAACTAACTCTGTCTGTTGTGTTGCTTCCGAGGGCACTCCTTCTTGTAGTCAGAAAATGGTGGTAATCGAGCTGAAACTGTTTTTTTTTTCACCAGTGATGACCGGTGCAGTAGGCCTGTAAGAAGGTGGGGATGGGGGCACCTATTTGGGGTCCGCCGGTCAGTGGCCGGACTGGCACGAACCTTTTTCCACGGTGTAAAACAAAACCTTAAAGGAAATAAGCACTTTTTGTTGAAATAAAAGGATGACTACATTAACTAGGTTAAAAAGGATTAATTAAACAAACCTGACCTGTGTCAGGTCTGACCTTGGGATTTCAAGTTATTATAATATATCTTTAACCAAATGATTCTGGATACTATATTGTTGCGAAAATATCAGATGTTGGGCAGAATTTTATGTTAGACCCGTCAATAATTATTCTTTTGACAGATTAGGTGAATTGTATATTATCACAAATTAGATGACTTTTCATCTGGCATGCAATCCTGTTAAAATGTTTCATTTAAGCCATTTCTAGTACAAATATTGTGTGGGCAGCCTTGCACCCATCTTATGACAAACTTGTCAGCTCCCTGATCAGGCCAAGGCCGCTAGTCATTGCATTCAATCACGTCTAAATCATTATTTCCATTACATTTTTGTCAAAAATTGATGGATAGAAATTTTAAAAACATCAACAGAAAGCCAAGAATTTCTGTTGCTGAAAAAAAACTGCATGTGAACTGTCCTGTGCTCTAGACCATGGATCTGGCGACTCGCACAGAACCGCCTCAAGGGCATGAATTAATTAGCTACACAGGCTGAGTGGATGAAAAAAAAAAAGATGTCCAGTAGCGCCGCACAGAATGACCAGTCAAGATGACAGCCCGGATGAACGATCAGACCCCCAAACAACGTCAAGTCTTTAAATTATAATGTAGAACCATGGAGATGTAATATTATAGCTCCATCGTAGAACCAAACTGCATGAACCGGTGTGTCTGAGCGTCAAATATACAATGTCTTAACTCTTTCAGTGCCAAGTTTTGACTGAGTCAGCAGCTTTCCCCGGTGTGCTTTGGGAGCATTGAATGCTGTTGACCTAGGTCATCCTTATGGTCTCTGCAACTGTAGGCTTGCTGCTAATTGAACGAAAATTCAGTTTACAATGAACATCAATCTGGTATCGTTGTGTCCAATTACTCAGGGCACGTCGACTTCTGCCGAGAATGACGACAGAGCTGATGCGTTGGCCCAAACAGGCGTAGTGCTGTTACATAGGCACACGACTAATCTACCAGAACATTTTAATATCCCCAGAAAATTTTACTCTTATGCATACTCAACAGCGAGGGGTCGAGTCTGCATTCATATTAAGCAAAAACTACATGGAGATATTGGCATTGGTGATTCTACATTAAGAAAATCTGTATTTCGCTATCTGCCAAATAGCAGTAAACACTGGAAAATGATCCAGGTGTGTTGTGAAGACGCGATATGTGTATATACTCCACTGAACCATATGCAAGTCCCGAATTTAACTCTCTCAGTACCAACTGTGACTCAAGTCGAACCACTGAAGACGAACTTTCTCAATAATAAAGAGGATGCTAGGTTCATAACTCTTGCGAAGAGACCTTTCATTCATGTACCAGCATACCTATAGTTCCAGAGACCACAATGGCCCGGGTCAACAGCTTTCATTCATGTACCAACATGCCTATAGTTCCAGAGAACACAATGGGCCGGGTCAACAGCTTTCATTCTTGTACCAACATGTCTATAGTTCCAGAGAACACAATGGGCCGGGTCAACAGCTTTCATTCATGTACCAACATGCCTATAGTTCCAGAGAACACAATGGGCCGGGTCAACAGCTTTCATTCATGTACCAACATGCCTGTAGTTCCAGAGAACACAATGGGCCGGGTCAACAGTTTTCATTCATGTACCAACATGCCTGTAGTTCCAGAGAACACAATGGGCCGGGTCAACAGTTTTCATTCATGTACCAACATGCTTATAGTTCCAGAGAACACAATGGGCCGGGTCAACAGTTTTCATTCATGTACCAACATGCCTGTAGTTCCAGAGAACACAATGGGCCGGGTCAACAGTTTTCATTCATGTACCAACATGCCTGTAGTTCCAGAGAACACAATGGGCTGGGTCAACAGTTTTCATTCATGTACCAACATGCCTGTAGTTCCAGAGAACACAATGGGCCGGGTCAACAGTTTTCATTCATGTACCAACATGCCTGTAGTTCCAGAGAACACAATGGGCCGGGTCAACAGCTTTCATTCATGTACCAACATGTCTATAGTTCCAAAAAACACACTGGCCCTGGTCAACAGTTTTCATTCATGTACCAACATGTCTATAGTTCCAGGGAACACAATGGCCCGGGTCACCAGCTTTCATTCATGTACCAACATGCTTATAGTTCCAGAGAACACAATGGGCCGGGTCAACAGTTTTCATTCATGTACCAACATGCTTATAGTTCCAGAGAACACAATGGGCCGGGTCAACAGCTTTCATTCATGTACCAACATGCCTTAGTTCCAGAGAACACAATGGCCCGGGTCAACAGCTTTCATTCATGTACCAACATGCCTTAGTTCCAGAGAACACAATGGCCCGGGTCAACAGCTTTCATTCATGTACCAACATGCTTATAATTCCAGAGAACACAATGGGCCGGGTCAACAGTTTTCATTCATGTACCAACATGCTTATAGTTCCAGAGAACACAATGGGCCGGGTCAACAGCTTTCATTCATGTACCAACATGCCTATAGTTCCAGAGAACACAATGGGCCGGGTCAACAGTTTTCATTCATGTACCAACATGCCTATAGTTCCAGAGAACACAATGGGCTGGGTCAACAGTTTTCATTCATGTACCAACATGCCTATAGTTCCAGAGAACACAATGGGCCGGGTCAACAGTTTTCATTCATGTACCAACATGCCTTAGTTCCAGAGAACACAATGGCCCGGGTCAACAGCTTTCATTCATGTACCAACATGCTTATAGTTCCAGAGAACACAATGGGCCGGGTCAACAGTTTTCATTCATGTACCAACATGCTTATAGTTCCAGAGAACACAATGGGCCGGGTCAACAGCTTTCATTCATGTACCAACATGCCTATAGTTCCAGAGAACACAATGGCCCAGGTCAACAGCTTTCTGCGGCGCCTTTTGGGCGCAATCACAATAGGTGCCCGAAACGTGCCGAAGAAAACGGTTGATGAGGTCCAAAACTTGGCACTGAAAGGGTGAAAAACCTCGTTAACATCATGTACATAGGTCCTTTTCTCTGACAGGTTAAATGCAGCTGTAAATATGTCGGGCATATGCAAGTTATGAACAGAGCAGTTTGAACAAAATATGTCAAAACAAACACAGTGCATAGAGACACATGCGTATATCACCTTACACGGCAGCTGAGTCCTCGCCCCGCAAACGAAAAAAAAAAAAAAAAAAAAAAAAAAAAGCCCCAGAGATAGTCGTTTATTTTGTCAATGTTCTTTTATCACATGATACACGCAAAAAAGCGACACCTGTTGGCTATTTCACGCGAAACGTTTTTGTTTGTTTATATAGGAGATTGTTTATTTCTCGTTTCGGTACTTCAGTCATATGTTTTGTTTCTTTTGAGAACATTGTAAACATAGGTAAGAAGATAAACGGGTTCACTTCATTCCATTTTGCACACAGATTTTCTGTCAAAAATACGAAAATAAACACCAAATGCCAATAGTTAGTAGTACTCTAAAGTAGGGGTCCAGACATATTCAAGAAATTTCTTCGGCATCCAGCAATTTTTGTTGCAAATATTAGTCCTACATAACAAGCAACATAGGAAAAGTTTGTTTAAAAAACAGTATTATCCAAATTACATTACACAATTTTAGAAAAAAAAAACAAATCTTGCTGTTTCATATATTAGCTGTGCAGAAAGGAAAAAGCCAGAAAACAAAGATTTGCTTCAAGGCAAATCTGCCTGTGTGTAAAAAGTTTGCATACGTTGATAGGAATAATGTTCCTTAAATGATCCTGCAGATATGTTGTTGGTGGCTGTTCTATGGTGCGACTCACTGTTCATATTCAGAGGCCCATAAAATCAAATATCTATCGCACTCTTATGTCAAGTTTGAAAGAGTCCAACCTTCATACGGTAATGATTTGTCTTTATCTTCCTCTATTGGTTGATTGTGTGTATATTTTGATGGTGAGAACAGTCAGAGATGTGATTTGTCAAATGTCCAGTATCCTCATGACACTGGAAAGTGTACCCAATCTGCAGCCAGGTTGTGGAAAGTAAACAGTTGAAAAGGGTGCAATGGGGTCTTTCTAAAAGGGCATAAAGGGATATTTCCCTGCTGCATATTGTGGAATTTTATTATCTGTACCCTCACACTGGAAGCCTTCTCATATTCTGTAGTTTGCACTGGCCAGATTTGTGGAACATTCCTATTTTCTGTATACTGTCCTGGAACAAAACTGTTGCCTGCACCAGCGTAATGCCCCGTCCCATCTGTCGTTGTGAATGTATTTTCTGTTTTGTTAGGCATAAGATAACACAAGCAACAAGCCTTCATATTCCACAACTTTGTGATCTCATGTTCATCAGCTGCTATATACATGTAACAAATACCAATGGCGTGTTCTAAAATACCTGCGCATCTGGCAACAAAAATTTGTGCTAAATGCGCAAGCATCATGCTCGTATCGTCACTTCAGCCAATAGCACAAAGGTTCTCATGCTAGCTTGGCTCTCATGCGTGACTGTGCTGGCCCTCCACAAGGGCTGCAAATGAGAGATCAGTGCTGTAACTTATATGAAACAGCTTCTCCTTGTGGTTCATCGGATGCACCTGCAGCACAAACTCTTGAAGTTTGTCATGGCACCTATATCTATACTAGTTTTGAAGATATTCAACTTTAAAATTTCAAAGTGTCTAGAGTTAGCATAAATTTAAATTCTACAACTGTTATAATGTGTCTAATAGATGCACAGCGTCAAAAAATGTACCAATAGAACCAACATTTGGGCCTTGTGTTGAATACTTTGGGAGCCAGAAGGGATTGAAATGATTAAATATCCCTAAAATGTCCCGTAAGTGCATAATTTAAACCTGGTAACTATTCTGAATGATACACAAAATTTCACTGAAGGTGTTATATTCATGTCATATGTGGAGTTTCTGACATGGAATGGCACCTCTGGTTATTATATTTTTGAAAATATTCAACCTTTACATTTTTGAAGTTCTCTAATTAGCATAAATTAAAATTATACAACTTTTGTTTGTGGTTCATTGGATGCAGTTAGAGCACAAACTGATTAATTGAAGTCGGAGTGGCACCTTTACCTATAATACTTGTGAAAATATTCAACATTTAAGTCTTGAAGTGTCCACAATTAGCATTAATGCAATTTTACAATTGTTGTAACGTGTGCAATAGATGCACAGTCCCAGCAAATGTACCAAGAGAACAAAGAAAGGCAATTCAATTTTTGTTTTGTTTTGAAGCTGTTCAAGATTTGAATTTTTTGTATTCATTTAATTTGCGTAAGTCTACAACTTTGGTTCACGGTTCATAGGATACAACTATCATACAAATCCATCAACTGAAGTTTGAATGACACCTCAGCCTATAATAGTTTTGAAATTATCCAAGATTTAAGTTTTGTGTATTCACTTAAGTTGTATAAATTGTTGTGAAGACCTGGCAGTACCGGTGGTGCCACGGCTCGGTTTCTGTGGAAGCAGGGGAGGGGTGACTTCTGGTGGACATGCACCTCTATTCTTCCTTTCTCCTCGTGATTGGTCAGTGGACGTCAACTGTGGAGTAGAAACGGGGAGGTTGGGTGGTCTTCTCTGGTGGTCGAGAGGTAAGTACACTCACTAATACAGAAATTGCTAACAAAGTTTACATAATAGTATGTAACCTTACCTCTTGACATCCATTGCAGATATAAAAAAACGCATTGGTAGGAGTAACGAAACATGCATACTGACCGAAAACCACTGGGACCGACAGCCTGGGGGGGGGGGGGACTAAAGGTCCAAGTGAGAAGGGGACACGTGTTGGGAAACCTCAGAGGTTTGTGGACATGAGGCCACACTCTGCAGAGTCCTGGCCTAAGCCTGGAAACCCTCCTTACTGACCAGCATGGGACTGCCAATGGGCACCCCGGGATGCAACCTGCCAACCTTACAGCAGTTTGCCCTAAGGGGACTGCTATCTATTTCCTCTCTTTGGGTCCTGGAGATCTAGCAAAGACCAGTTAATCGTGAAAAACATGGTGGGTGCAGGAAGGTCATATTATGGCTCTGTAAGGCAGTGTATCATTGAAACGGGTCCACTGAGTCTCAGCCGAGCAGACCCTGAGGACATCTGCCTGATACAAGTCCGCAACAAGATCTAGGCCTACTCTAGGCACCTATAGACTGCATCTGAGTCTAATCTCCGAGAACATCATAAAGTGGAACAAGATGGCTGTCCTTAGGGGACAAGGGAAGTCTCATGGATCACTATCAGGAACCTATGCAAAGGAGCCTTTCATGCCAGCAAAGACATATAATATGCCCTCCTCCAGCACCATCAAGTCACACAGGTAGTACTCGCCAAAAAAGTTGTAGATAATCGCCAGCAGCAAGCCTTGGAGGATATCGACAACAGTGACATTCCTTTGGGCTTGCCAGGAGGTATTAAAGGCTTGCACCTTGTGAAATCTAGCTGAGACCTACTTCAGGGCTGAAGGCCTGTCCAAAGTGTTCTTGTAGGCCTTCAGTATGGTCTGCTGAATAAATTATGATTTGTACGAGAAACAGGTTTTCCACATCCAGTACTTGAGGTCCATCCTGTGGGGGTTCTCTAGGCACTCAAAAGGCCACCACTTTAACATGACAAAGACCAGGGGGAGGTCCCGCTGTGGTAGGACCTGCCTATCAGCCAGTCTGTCTGTGTAGAAGGAGGCTATGAGTGCCGGCAGATAAGGATCGATCCCAATGCCAATATGTAGGATGTTCACCAGGGTTAAGGAGATGGCGGGCTAAAACCTCTCCATGGTTCTCAAGGTCATAAATTTGGGCTGGTGGTCCAGGGTCCCAGCCTAAATTTCAAAGGTTCTGAGCATGCTTAGCAGGCACGACCCTCTACCTCTACGCTTACTTTTTTCAAAATTGAAAATTGGGGATACTCCAAGTTCTGCTAATTTTCAAACATTGGGCTAATTTAGGCCTATAGTAGTTTTTGTTTGTTTGTATTTTTTGGTCCTTCATCATGCCCAATATAAGCCTGTCCTATACTTTTTTCAACCATATAAATACATTAACAAAGCTTCCCATACCTTTATTCTGCTTGTGTGTAACAATAATCGATACTGTCCTAACTCCCTGACCATTCAGTTTACATTATCGTCTGCTATGATTGCGCCCTGAAGTTGTCGTTATTTCATTTACTTAAGAGACCTCTTCATACCGATTTGCGCCGAACTTTTCCAAAGCGTAAGTAATTATGCATTCCATTGTTGACAGATTTGTCCAATCAGCAACTGGCCTTGTACTTTGAAGTCCGCACGCTGACAACGACAGCATGGCTATTCCTCAGCGGGACAATGTCAATTTACAACATACATCCTGTTGGACGCTGCAAACATTCTACCTAGAATAATCTAAAATATCAGATCACTACCATACGGGAAAGCAACCCCGCACGTAAAATTATACACCCTCGAGATTTGTTTTCATGCAATGTATAGAGTTTATTATTTTATTTGTATTAAACCAATCATGGCCCTCACTGGTCCTTACCTCGCCTAGGCGGAAAATGTGGTGTTTTAACCAATCATGGCCCTCCTTGGCGGGAAGTGCGAACCTACGGGCTCCAGTAGTCGCCATTTCGAACCACGAATAAAAATGCTGTATGTATACTGACCATAATTTATGGTCAGTATACGTACAGCACTTTTATGGCATAAAAGCGAGCTTATTTGGCTGTTAAAACTTTGTATTTTCTAAATTTGCGCACACCGATCGTGATAAAAAAGATTTATTGAAGTATAGGTTCAGACATACTCTGAGAAAAAAAAAAGGTTCCCTTGGGTTCTTTGAATAAATCCTAGGTTCTTCGGTTTTTCATATGTATATATATATATATATATATATATATATATATATATATATATATATATATATATATATATATATATATATATATATATATATATATATATATATATATATATATATATATGTATTGTATTTGTGTCTTTTTGCCCAGAACCACTTCCTAGTAGTCAATATCCTATTCCGCAGTTCGAACTCTTTACTCTCCATAAGCTAACCTGTCCCTGTCTAACCTGTATACATATGGAATTACTATTGTCTATATTGCACACGTTCCTCTGTAAAATTTTGACATAGGCTGTATCAGCCCAAATAAATTAAAGGGTCTTCAGCGGGTAACTACTCAACATGTTTCGGAGCCTTTTACCCGTACATGTCTCTCTGAGTAGCGGCTCCTTGTCTAAGCTAAATATTCAGCAAAGACAACCCACATAATAAAGAATAAATAAGAACGTGGCAAATGATGAATTAGCTAAATACGTGAAGTTTTGCTTATAAATGCAGAGCTTCGTTATGAAAGAAGAACCCCTGTCAAACAAACCATAATTACTAAATTTGTATAGTACAGGTTCAGATAAGAACAATTTGACTTACCCCTGAACCAATATGTACCCTTTCTGGCTGGACAGTTTATCCTAGTTAAACCACCCGCCAGTGTATAACTGAAGTGGAAACAAGCTGGGGCCTTATATTCAGTCCCAGTGATAGTAAAATAAACAGTTGCAACTAGACCACCTGTACAAACCAAGGGAAATCCCAACAAGGACTGTAACAATGGACATCCTGCACCAGAAATGTAAAACAAACTCTGTGATGACACCTACCCCCCAAACAATTAAGCTCTATTTAACTGCCAACTCTGAGTCAATGTATCAACTTAATGTGTCAGGTTTGTGACATTTAAGAAAATACTGTCAATTTTGAGTAAATGTGCATTTAGGCATGTCAGAAAAGAATGAAAGTCATTAGCATTTATGTCAAAAAACATGTTATCAAAACAATTTTTCTTAACAGGATTTTGCGTACAATTAGGCAAGCTTGTAACTGTCGTCAGTAGCTGCTTGCTACCTATAGCCCCTGGGGGTTTGACCTAACAGAAAACAAGCTAGCCTAAAATGTCTGAAAGGTGAACATTAAAACAGAATGATGCCAAAAGATAAAATTAAGTAGCAAAACCGACAAGTCTAAAAACTGTAAATTATTGTAGCCAAACTTTCTAATAATCTTAGGATATTAACAGCTAAATTATAGGGCAAGTCAGAAAGGAATGAAATTCATTATTTGTACTTAAGTCAAGAGAATGCAACGAAAATGTAATATTTCTTAAACAGATATCAAGCACAATTAGGCGAGCTTGTAACTGTCGTCAGTAGCTGCTTGCTACCTATAGCCCCTGGGGGTTTGACCTAACAGAAAACAAGCTAGCCTAAAATGTCTGAAAGGTGAACATTAAAACAGAATGATGCCAAAAGATAAAATTAAGTAGCAAAACAGGCAAGTCTAAAATCTCTAAAATTATTGAAGCCAAACTTTCTAACCATCTCGGGATATTTACAGCAAAATTTGTAGAAATATTTGATCAAAAGTACATCTTTGAATCCTCTTGACTCAAGTTTATTGTAAATAAATTTGGTTCTAGATGCAAAGTCCTGAAATTTAGAACAAATACGACCAAATCTCAAAATCTGTGACAAAAACGTATTATATCCAATAGTTTTCGAAATATTATTGTCCGGGAAAGGATAATTAACCACTTCAAAGTTAAACTCATCTATTTTGTGATAGACTTTAATACAAAACCTGTCATTAGTGACCTGAATATCCAAGTCCAAAAACACATCTCTGAAACCATCTGAATTGTTACCCTCCAAAGGGATATCTTTTGGGTAAATTTCTTTAGCAATTTCACTGAAATTTTGTACATTTACGCAAGCAATGTCATCAATATATCTTGCGTTGTTTGATAATTTTGTAGCCATTTGAAAGTCCTTTTTCATCAATTTATTCATATACTTAAATTCAAGCCAGGTTAAATATAAATCTGCCAGTAAAGGGGAGCAGTTGCTACCCATTGGAATGCCTTTTATTTGTTGAAAAACCAATGGTCCGCATTGAACAAAAGTATTATCCAAGAGAAATTTTATAGCATCTATCAAAGTTTCAACAGTGTAAGATTTAACGTTACTTTTTGAATATTTATTGTGTGACCAATATGCTTTCTTTGTATATGAATTAATATTTATGTATGGTTTACCATTATGTTTAAACATTTTGCTAATTAATTCTGAAAGTGAACTTTTGACTTCATCTATGGGTAGATTTGTGTACAGTGTAGAAAAATCAAAACATTTGATATTTTTTGCCTTTACATCTTTGATTTTAGATACAAACTGGGAAGAATTGTTAATACTCCAAAAACAATTTATTTCACAGTTTCTAGAAATTGCATTACAGTATTTACAAAAATGATTCCTAATTGCAGTCAAACACAATGTTACTTCTTTTGATAATTGCTTTGTAGTACATTTTGAAGCACCAGCTATGAATCTAGATTTAAAAGGGTTTTTATGTAATTTGGGTATCCAGAACAAAAGTGGAATAGAGGAGTCCTCTTCAGAAATTTTGATAGTAAAATTCCTTTTCATCTCATCTTTATGTGTATCTATCAAATTATCAATGGATTGTTTGTGTAATTTATAAACGTCATTTCCTCTTATGTCTGAAATATTGTTTATACCAAGTTCCTTTTTCAAAACATCCAGATAATATTTTTTGCAGATGATCCCAAAATTGTTACCTGCCTTATCTATGTTAGTGACTACAAATCTATCTTGTAGTTCTTTGACTGCTTTAGAAACTTTAGGCTGTTTTAGATTAACTGTATTGAAATTCTTAATGTGGGATTTGTAACGATAAATTCTATTTCTAAAGACTCTTTTCAAGTTTGATAACCATCCTTCAAATTTCTGAAATTCCATTTTTTCTTTCTTTGCCCATTTCATACAGTAGGAATCGAGTGCATCACATGTATCCTGAAAAATACTGTCAATATTCAACTTGGGACATATCCGAAATTTTGTACCTTTTTTCATTATTTCTTTTAAATCTGAATTTTGTATTATATCCAAGTTACCTGTAAATACATGTTTGTGGTGTGCATCAACAAAATTAGAATATTTACTATTAGACATACAGTCACAATTTTGATTTGCTGCGATATCCTCAAGAGTAATTGAAGCCAGAAATTTTTTGTAATTCATGATACTTTGTCCAATATTGTTGCCATATTTATAGGAAATGATGGGGGGATCTTTTATTTTGCATTCCTTGGGAATCATGTTACGAACAAATTTCAATTTGAAAAGGGACTGAATGTTTAGTGAGTCAATGATTTTGTGTTTGAAAGGAATGCTGCAAAACATTTGATCTAATTTTTTCTTATTAGAATCAGGTTTCCGAATAGTTGTTGTGTAAGCATACACAATTTCACAAAAATTTTGCGGAAATGTGTGTTCTGAATCAGTAAGACCCAAATATTCATTAATTCTTGTTATGTCTCGAAATGATAGTGCTTTAAGAGCTGTATGTAATTGATCAATACCATTGGAGAAAGCCTGTAGTAAATTTTGGACAAGGTCTTTAGTATCCATGTTCCTACATTTCCTGTTTTTCTGTGATTTTCTTTGTCCATGACTTCTTCTTCTTCTTTGAATACCAGCCTGATTATTATGAAAAGGTGTGTGACTTCTGTCAAGAGTTGTAAAGTCCAAATTCCTAACATCACCGAAGCCTAAAATTCTGTCATTGAGTCCATAAGGAAAAGCTGAATTAAGTGTTTTGATCCAAAAATCTTCCATTTGTAATAATTTCCTTGTGTTAACATAACTGTCTTGGTCTAACAAATTTGGCTCTATGTAATCAATAATTTGTATCCGGCAATCTAAATGTGAATGTTCTGCAGAATTGAAATGGTTACACAAAAAAGTGTTTAACTTGTGATTTTTAATTGTACTTTTATGACCACTGAATCTCTTTTTAACTGATTGAGTAGTTAGGCCCACATATTGTGCTTTACATTTGATGCAGGATAACAAATAAATGATGTTGGTAGATTCACAAGATAATACCAAATTTTCCAATTGGGGGTTCCTTAATTTGAATTTTTTGTTTGTAATGTTACTGTGAAACTCTTTGTTCCTTATGAAATTTGACTTGCAGAATAGACAGTTACAATTTCCGTCAAAACATATTCGTATGTATACTTTTTCCAGACGCACATTTCTCCCTATCGCATTAGGGTTAGAGGGACAGCTTTTTGCATAGTTTATTGGCACGAAAGTTGAAAATAAAATTAAGTGGACCTGACATATTTTCAACAGTATAAGTAAAATATACCCCCCCCCAATATACATCTTTTCATGAAGAACACATTGAACGTACATGTTTTTAAATGCCTTATTTCTTAAGATATTATCAGTGATTGAAATGAAGATTTAAATTTTGTTGAAAGTTATTCCTACATGTACAAGAAGGAGCTCTCTCCTTTCTAAAAATAAAGTTTCTCCTGTATGGTTTGGCGGGTAATAAGAGGCAAAAATTCAGCAGAGTGAAATGATACGTTTATAGCAACACAGTCACATTAACGTATGTGTGTAGAGTGAGACTAGGGATATATTTTATTTAGTTCATTTATTGTGATGTTTTTACAGGTATATCATAAGAAATAGAGTTTTGTGATGCTTGAACGGTCTGTATATTTTTTAAATTTTCGTGTTGCTTACATACAAATACGTAACATAAGCGTCCCAAGATAGAAATGGAGAGAAATCGTGTGAAATATTGGTCGTCATCGCCGCGTTGCGATACTGACTTTGAAAGAAATAAAACATGGCGAGTACTGCCATACCAGCTTGTGGCATTTCATTTTGAATCTGTGGATCTAGACTTGCGAGGTTTTGATTACATATTTCATCCATGATATCACTGGAAGCTGCCTTCGCTCCCACAAAACTCCACATCATAAGGCACACTGTTTGTACGCAAATTCAATTCAAAGCCAAAAGCAGCCCCAGTCACTTCAAGTGTCATGCTGCTCGATTTGATCCCCGTACTGTGTGGCTGACAATGTCAGGTCCCTCCCAGTTTATGTGTAGTTTCATAGAGATAATCATTAGCAGACGATATTTTCGAGGCAACGAAGGTTACGCTCTGGAGAAGAAAGAATAGGTTTCTGGCGACACGACAGCCGTGACAGAGTCATTGATAATAGTTCTCGTGTTCCGTTTAAGCGGCGCCTTCAGTAAAATGCCACATTGAAAAGAGGCACCTCCCGAGAGGAAACAAATTGTTCTATTAGATCGTTCACGTGGCAGATATTGAGCAGAGAAAACCATTCCGTCCAGCCGAAGCCAGATGGTTCAAATTCTGTCGTCTGCTCAGAGCTGTTTCCCTAGACGGGTCGCGCAGGGCCAGGATGTTGTTGCCTGGTGTTTGAGGTTAAGGTGTAGAATTCCAGACGATTTGAGATGTATGTTTCTAATTTTCCATTTGGAAGTTGTGAAAAGACATGGAAGAGTTCTGCTTTCCCTCGAAGGTTTCCCTCAGTGACCCCCTTCCCCATTTTTTTCACCGACCCAAAAAACTGAGGAGGTGTGTCACATTATTTACAACCAACAAGTGTAGTGAAGTGAAAAAAAAATATAATTAGTAATTTTTCAAACATACGAATGTCTTTTTGAAGAAAAGATTAATGAAACTGTGAAATATGCATTTAATATACAAATTAAATGGCATTTTATGTTAACATGTGACAGGAAGTCAAAATTAGCATACAACTGTGAAAAATACTTTATTGGAAGGGGCATACAATTTTCCTCAACAATATATGACAACAGAAAAGTCAATAAACTGACTCAGAAAGGTCACCCAGGGTCTTTAATAAAGTTCCGTAAAATAATTTTTTCAATGACGTGTGAAAATGTTTACATTTAAGAGGTCCAAATACGTAAATTAGTGCTGTAAATGAGCTTATTTTTACGGCATAAATTGTTACGGTGTTTGCTTTCCAATCGTTAAACGGCGGTCTAATTTTCACTATTTTGGTTATTGATCCCATTCAATCTAGGTTGTTATTCTATTTCATCGTTTTCACCGTTTTCACGATTTTGTGCCTTCAGTGAACTTAGCAAAAACAGAATATTAAATAGATTAATTTTTCAGCACGTAGTATTTGAGTTTAAGCAAGGAGAAAGAGTTGCCACACGTATGACAAAGATGGGTGTAAAGACCAACAGTCAAAGCTTGGCTGGGTAAAGGGCAGCCATTTTTCTGGCAGGGATAGTATAGGAAACAAAAGAAATAGAAAGTTCCTGTATCCCGCATTGTTTTAAGCAAGCAGGCACAACAGTAGTTCTATAACAACAACAACAACAACAACAACAACAACAACAACAACAACAACAACAACAACAACAACAACAACAACAACAACTGTCTCCACGCTTCATATTCAATCGATCCATTCACTGTCTGGCTTGTTTTGGGGGGCATCAAATAAGGTTTTTACAGGTTGTCACAAATACGATTCCTTTTTTGGTTCCGTAAAGAACGCTAAGGTAGGGTTCTTCAGAAGAACTTTTACAATGGGGGATCTTTGGAGAACCCCAACAATTCTTCATAGAACCTTTAGGGTTCTTCTTTTTCAGCTCCACTAGGGAACATTCATAAAAATATCAGGAAATGTTGTCAGTTACCAGGATCATTTAGTTGCCATGTTGCAACAATTTGGCATGTTTGACATCATTGCCCCGGATTGGTGGCAAGAGAAAACGGTATGGTGGATTCCAGCCATAATGTATGCTTGTAATATTATACTATCTATTAAAGATTTTCACAGCTTTTGATAAGTGAGGTAGTATTTACCATCTAAATTACAAACTTGACGTTTATAATTTAAAACGAAGTTTTCGTGCTTCAAATTTAGTAAAATTATCTGAAAGAGTATTTCTGCATCATTGTGATCTTTTGTGTTTTACACGTATGTCTTAAATGTATATCTATTACCTCATGTTTAAGTTTATATAAGTTACAAATAAATATTTGGCAGAAGAACCTTTCTCGGGTCGAAAAAATCTTGCTTGGATCTGACCCCCCCCAGATTCTTTGGGGGAACCACGGAACGTTTTATCATAGGTGAAAAACCCAAGAACCTAGGATTTATTCAAAGAACCCAAGGGAACCTTTTTTTTTCTCAGAGTATGTCTGAACCTATACTTCAATAAATCATTTTTATCACGATCGGTGTGCGCAAATTTAGAAAATACAAAGTACAGCCAAATAAATTTTTAACGGGTGAACACGTGGAGAACGCTTTGGTCAGGTGGGCCAGGCTTGCTGTAATTGGCAACTTGATAACTAAAAAACACTGCTTGCAGAAACACAGTTGTTTTTTTTTCATTAAAAAAAACTTAATGTATAACTTGAATGGTCCTATTTTTTTAGTTCTTATTTTGCCTCATTAGCCTTTATGGGAACCAACATATTCATGATTACTTTAGCATACAATAGAATGCGAATGCCCAAGTGTAAAGCTGGGTTTCCATGTGCGCGTATTGCGTACTGCGTATAGCGTACTGCGTATAGCATACTGCGTATAGCGTACTGCGTATAGCGTACTGCGTATAGCGTACTGCGTATAGCGTACTGCGTAGTGCGTTATAATTGATTGACTTAAAATTCACCACCCCATTTCCTTGTATGCGTAGTGCGTAATGCGTGTTGCCTATGCGTTTCAATCGCTGTGTTTAGCGATGTGTACGCATCAGGCAGGGTAGACGCGCGTAACATTCACAAAATGGCGCCAAATCCTACCAAAGTAAACACTGTATACGTACAGTATACGCCTGGTTTGCGGATACATGGAAAATGGTATACGCAGTACGCAATACGCACCCGAACTACGCTATACGTTGTACGCAATGCGCAATACACGCAATGGAAACCTAGCTTAACCCGTATAATTTTGTGTATTGACCTATGTATTCAGCTAAATACACATAGGATCGCTAATTATAACCTCTCCTATTAAAAAATTTTGTTGTGGACATGTGGTACTATGGACACTTGTTTTATGCTCAAGTTCAAGCTCTTCAACGCCACAGACTTTGATGGCGGAGATCTTATGTATGCACTGTGTGCAAATACTCAATAACTTGAACTCAAATTATATGGACCACTGTGACCACTGTGACCACCACAACCACTGCAACTGAGAGTGTTAAAAATGTGGTCACTCGGGTTAAACTAGAACTGACTTTTTGGAGTCGTCCATAATTGTAATCTTTTTAACTTATGACTTTTTTAAGTCTAAAGGCTGATTTTTTTGGTTCTTTACATCGTTTTTAAAAAAAATCGTTTTCGACCATAAATCAACATTTAATTTTGGACTTACCACGGATGTATTGTTCATAAGAAAAAATAATGACAATCATAGACGGCCACTTATCTGGAAATATAACATATATGACAGCTGATTTTTGATCTTGTTACATCCATGCATCCTGCTGTATGTCCGTCCAATAACTTCACTCACATACCAATGTAGTTTCTCGGCAACGCTCTATTCACCGACTCATAACCTAATTCGATCCTAAATGTGAGCAATATATGCAGCAGTATTGATCGATTGATCTAGTGCACGACTGGCATTTTGAATAAATCAATGTTATGTTGGGAAATAGCATTATGAAAAAGTGCATTATGGGCTTATTTGCAGTTCGATACTGCGCCCAAGAAACGTTTCGTCATTAAGTCATGTTTACCTGCAAAGTAATATATAAGAGTTTTTCAGACAAAAAATAATAATTTGTATGTGAGTATTTATGAAATGACATGAAATGAACCTGACTGTGCTTCAATACATTAGTAAGCAATCTGTCAAATACAAGACATAAACAACATAAATGCACAGACTAAGCACTTACAATACAATACAACATCATACAACAAAAGCAAATAAAAATGGGGGGGGGGGATTTCAAACAGAAGGAATGCATGTGCGGAAATGTAGCGTATAAAGTGTTGTGTATTGGAGTCTATAATGTTTTATTCCTTATTACAATGCAATTCGTAATGAAAGTTTCAAAGGCTTTAATCAATTCTGGATTTAAGTTCATAATAAAACCAAACATATCTTAAACACTATATGAATCAAAATCAACAAATATTTCCTTTAATGTGTCTTGTAGTTTTTTTCCGAGGAGTTTCAAATTTGGCACAAATCATGACAAAATGATACTCGTCTTCGATCTGCCGACATGTTTCACATGGACGTTTGCTAACAGGAACTTTGTTCTGGCGCTTGTTTCTACCAATTTCTATTTGAAGACTGCGAGCACTTAAACTTAAACGCGTTATGTTTTTTCGACTGCCAAAATTTCTCACAACCTCTAGATATTGTTCAAACTCAAAATCTCTTTTAAATGATTCATAGGTTCTTAATTTTGATTCATTGTCTTGTCCCAAAATTTTGTTTTCCCATTGACTTTCAAATTTTCTTGTAATGCGTGTTTTAACTATTGTAGAGGGAAAGTCATCGACAGATGGGTAATTATTCCAAAGTTCCTGTAAATCTAATGAAGTCAAAGTATCGTGTATTCAGTTGAGCCAAATAGATCGGTTATTTTAAGACATTTCCAATTTACATCTAAAAGCATGATAAAGTAACGACTCTGAGTCGGATTTTACTATTCGAAACCAATTCTTGCAGACCAAGGTCATAATGTTGAGTGAGAGTGGGGTCCTTCCAAGCTCGCCCAAGACTGCTATATTACAGGATTTACGATGTACACCTAAGCTTTGCATACGAAACTGAATATGCACTTTTTCGAATTCTGTTTTGAAGTAACCAGATATATTGTCAGGCATTAATGTTCTTGACGGTATGACATTATAGGCTCCCCAAATCTTAGATGCATATAATAATATCGGAGATAGTACTTTTTCCAAAAAGGTTAAATAAATATTTAAATTGGTATCTCCTACAGAAATAACTTTCTTTAGCTTTGCCAAACTTTCCCTAACTTTATCACAAAGTAAATTGATTTCACCATCAAACAAACCATTTATGGAAATTTTGATCCCAAGATAAACATATTTTGTCACAATTTCTAAGTTATGTATTTCTCTAATCTCGTGATCGATTTGTGGCCTTTCATAATAGAAAAAAGCTAATAATTGGTGAGTGGACGTCACGCACCCTTCTTGACTAATAGCTTATAGCTACCACGCGGTAGCTCCATGCTAACAGTTACCTAGTCAGACTGAAGTGAAGTATCAGTAAAAGGCGTGTATATATTTGACGTCGTTTGTAACAAATGCATGCTCAACTACTTATTTAATTCAGTTCTTCGAATTGCTACTTAACTACAGCAATACACCTGGCAATATTAGAGCAGAGGGGAGAGAGATGTGTGTTTAAAGAACATAACAGAGACCTCTATTGTGACTCATTGCAAAGATGAAGTACGGTAGTCCATGTCACAAGAGGCCATCTTAATCAGAGGCCACCCTGATCAGAGGTCAGCTTTACGTAGGACTTTTGTTATTCATGCCGTCATGAAAGATCACCTGTTTTATAAGCCCAAGTTTTGGTCATGCATTGGGTGATCGATGGTCACAGGTTTCACTGTATGCAATTCTACGTTTGAAACAAATATATTAGTGATAATGGCGATAAAGTTACATTATTTTTTTCATCTTTGCTCTTAAGCAAGGTAGTATTGCCTGATGTCAACTTTTGTTAACGACATAACAACTTTGTGTCAGCAAGCATAACTATGGCAGGATCAATGTTTCCCGTCAACATATGTATTTTGGCTTTTTTCATTTATGCATTTTTGTCGACTTGAATTCAAAATATAGGGTAAGTAAGTAAGTAAGTAAGTAAGTAAGTAAGTAATTGCTTTATTGTCTAAGGGTATACATGTGCAACGCAGTGCTTGATTTCCACGGGGCCCTCAAATAAAAAACACAAATAATCTTATAATACAATTTTGAACAATAAAAAGTAATACATATTAAATATCAAATAAAAACAATATATCAGATAATTTACAAGCATACCGATAAGAAATACCTGTCTGATGATGCACATAAATTATAACATTTGTTAATGAGGTTCATAATCATATCTTTTAAGCGTGGGGCCTATACATCAAGCAAGAAATGTGAATTTGTGTGAAGCTGGCTGGTAACATGTTTCAAATATCGACATTTGAAAGAGGGAGCTTCCCGTGAATGGGCGTCAAGCGTATTCCAAAGTTCTGCAGCCCGTACTTTGAAGGTGCGTGCACCCTGGTTTGTCTTCTGTATGACACGTTGTGGACCTGTATAAGCGCGAAGACGAGTATTATATTGAAGACAGGTTTGAAGAGTGTTGATGTTATGTTGAGCTAAGATATATTGGAACTTGGCCGTTAATACACTTAAACACTAAAATACACCTGACATAATTTATATACTTATTGGCAGCCAGCTTAGATTTTTTTTTTAAAAGAGCCACAGTGGATATGTCTTTGGGGCGTTCAATATTCAGCATGGAACGACAACATAATTTCATGATGCTATTACACGCACTCTACGTTTGGTTAAGAACAGTTACCCCAGATTGTACATCTGTAGTCCATAACTGGTTGAAGTAGGCCATTGAAAAACATTTCTTTTGCATTCCAAGACAGGAAATGCTTGATTTTGTTGAAAAGGCACAACATTGAGTGCAATTTGCGACACAATTTGTCAATATGAATATCGCATGACATGTGTGCGTCAATATGTATACCAAGTAATTTATGGCTGTTCACCACTTCAATTTGTTGGCCATTCAATTGAAGTTTGAAATCGTGAGCTTCGTCTTTCAAGGGCCTTAGTTTTTGTTTTGAGCATACTAACATACATTTGGTTTTCTCTATTCTAGTTTGAGTAATCCAATTAACTAGCGGCGGGGAATTGTTAAGTGCATTACTGACTTCACTGACTAATTTTGCCGCAGAAAAATGAGTGGAATCGTTAGCGTACCTTTTTAAATTCTGTCCCTTCAATTTGAAGAACAATGTCATTCAGATACAAGATAAAAAAGAGTCGACCCAGAAATAATCCCTGTTGTACACCAATATTTACAAGTATATCTCATCAGAGAAATGGCCATCAAAGCCAACGACCTGACATTAAATGAAACCATTTAATTGATGACTGTTCAACACCATATAATTCTAAGTTTTGTTAATAACAATGGATGGTCTACTCGGTCAAACACTTTTCTCAGATTGATCATAATTGTAATGCATATCATTCCTAGGTTAACATTAGATGAAAGGTATCAGTCCTTTTTACTAAAACTATTTCACAAGAGTTTTCTCTTCTAAAGCCAGACTGCTGATCGAGTGAAAGATTGTTCTCAATGAAGTAATTAGAGAAGCTCTAATACACGTCTCGTTCCAAGATTTTTGAAACTACGGGCAAAATAGATATTAGTCTGTAGTTTCTGAGATCATTAGTATCCCCACCTTTGTACAAGGGAACAACTCTTTCCAACTTCAATGCGTAGGGAAAGTAGACGAGTCAATGCTACTGTTACATATTAGATGTAGATGGGAAACGATCACAGAGGCAGAATTCCTCACTATTTTGGCACAACACCCAGCAAAACCTGTATCTTTATTGATGGGTATTTTCTGCAAGTATTTGAGAACAAAAGGATAGCTAAGGTAGGGGATCGAGAATCTTGCTTCTTTTGACTTTTTTTATTCTATAAATTTCCAGTTTAGTAAATTTACTTGATATACTGGCTGAATTTGTACCCAAGTACTTTTTCGCTATTCCCAGAAAATGATCATTTTGTACTCAAGTACTCTTTCTCTATTCCCGGAAAATGATCATTAAACTTATCTGCGATTTCAGCACTGTTTGTTTTAGTACTAGGTGCCTGCTTGTGTAATTTTGGGCCAACAGAAGATGTACTTGTGAAGGTGAATTCCATATGCGACCATACGGCTTTTGAGTCTATCTTTTCTCCGTTAATGTGTTCTGAAAAAATCCCTCTTTGCTTTCCTAATTACATAACTTGCCTTGTTACGCGCTGTCCGATACATTGACCACGCATGAGCATCAATTGTTTGTTTGGCGACTGGTAATTTTTCATCGCAATCGTGTATAGCTTCAAATACACAGTCATTAAACCATGGATGTTATTTTAAGCGTTCTGTACGCCTCTGGATAATAGGGGCGTGATTGTCATCGATGTTTATGAAAAGTTTGGAGAAAAAAAAATCCAGTTTTTTTCAATAACATTGTCCCATTATGTTGACACACTATAGCAATGGGGAGGTGATCAGACAGGGTTACCTCTTATAACCACAATAAGTCGTCATTTGCACTTAAACGTGGTCATTTTATGACCTTTCCGACACTAATATGTGTACATACCAATTATAATGTGACAGCGCTGCAGTGATGTAACTCGATGTTAAATTTTGCGTCGGTTTATTATGTCTGTGTGCCGACACAGACATATTGTCTTTCAGTGATTTCTTTCTTTCCGGAAAATTTGTCCAACATTTCATTTGAAAACTATTATACGTAAAATCCAAATTTGGCATGATTATACTTCCATACATGAAGTCTTGAGTTTTTGTAAAAAGGTTCCACGGTTTTTAAAAGAATTATGCAAATTAGGGCCATTTAAAATTTTAAATCTTGAATATCTCCAAAACTATTATAGGTACAGCTAATCAATCCAACTTCAATTCATATGTTTGTAACACTGCACATCTTCTTAATTTCCATGTGACCTCTAAGGAATCTCTAAAGTCCAAAGGCCAAGGTCGGTCATTTGGACTTTGAAATTTTCTTCTAGACATAATTTGGTCAATTTTCGTCCAATTTCAGTAATGTCGGGCTCAAATTGTAGGTATTGCAACACTCCATATTTTAAAATTTACATGTCACCTCTAAAGGTCAAATGTCAGGGACATTTGGACTTCGAAATTTTTTTGTTCAACGACGGGGGTGGAACGACGGAAGGCACAACTTTTGAAGGCACACAAACAGATTTGCTTTGAAGCAAACCTTCTTTTCCAGTTTCTTTATGTTTTTGCATGCACGGCGCTGCCACTCTAAATCAGTCCTAGACTGATGGAGCAACTTTCGAAGCGTTGATGCATTCTAATTTTTTAAAAAGAAGCAAAACTGAACAAGTAAAAGAAAAAATCACGTTTATACACATTTTACCTTAATACTCCTTGAGCGCCAAAGCGAAATTGTTTATGAAATTATATTTCTTGCAGACTGTGAAAACTAAACAAGTCGGGATTACTGGCAAAAAATGTTGAGTTATCAAAGGTAACCTTGGACCCTGACACATATCATCTTCTAATTTCAGAGACTTTGAAGTCTGTAGTAGATAGCGTTAAGCCGACGTTGTGTTTATAAAACTAGGGCATGATCGCAATCGATATTATTTTTAAAATCCAGAAAAATTATTTTGAAAGAAAAGAATAAAGAGCCCCCTAAGAGTGCATAAATTTAAACAGCATGTGCCAAATTAAGGACTTTAACACTAATTATCCGGTTACGTTGTTAGACCAGTCAGCTACTTTATATGACGTGCTCTTAGCGACCCACGTCTCACCGGGTAGAATTGTTGACCATGGACGTATCGACCTGACTCTCTTCCTACCAAACATCAAATCAAAACTTTGAATAAAAGTATACTGATAGGGGGGAGGGGGAAGCAAACTAATAAAACAGTCAGCATGTGAAATAGGCGGTCGTTGTTGACCATTCTGCCCCCAAAAGTGTAAAGCTGACAGTTTTTAGGTTTTAAACAAACGGATATGTTCATTACCCAGATATGCTATAAAGCACGACGGTGCTCCATCTATGTCACATGCCTTGCATTTTTTGCTGCTAATGACTTCATATTCAATGTAAACGTTCCATCATTCCTTAATAGAAGTTATTTCGATCTTTAGCCCTGCTGGTCTTTTAGCTCAGCTGACCTGTTAGTCAGCTGAGCTTGTGGGATGGTCAGTCTTCGGTCGTGTCTCGTCAGTCCGTCCGTCTACAATTTACATTTTCCACTTCTTCTCCAAAACTGTCGATCCGATCCACTTCAAACTTGGTAGTGATGTACCTTGGGTGAGTCTGTATCAATTTGTTTAAACGGCATGCTCTAGTGAGTTACAGATTTTTGGGGAAATTCTTAAAAAGTCTTCTCTGGAACCGCTTGGCCAATTGCTTCGACATTGCATAGGAACACTTCTGGGGACCCGAAGACCTTAATTTGTTCAACAGGTGGCTGTGCATTTATTTCTGCTTCTTATGAGTTTTTGAGTGGAGTGGTCCACGGAGACATGTACAAATCATTCTATCTATCAATAGATTTCAACACAAGTGCTGCAAATTATATATTTTTGGAAAGATAAAAAACACATGATTTGTTTTCTGACACAGTCCAATGCGTCCTTTGCCTACTGTTCATGCAGCAATTATAGAATTGCATCATCCCATTTTTTTTTTCAAAAAATTATGGATTCAACTTTTTTATTTAAAGGAGTATTGTTTTCATTTTGTTTCTTGTTCTTTTCGTTTTGTTATTGAGATATAAACGTTTGAAGTTGAACAGGCAATCCCATGCTCGACACATCCAAGGGACTGGGCTCAGACTCGATCTTTTGACAAAACTGAGCTTTGCATTACAAATCCCAGATACCCTTTTGTGATTTACCTTGTATCGATGAGTTTGCTACAAACCTGATGTTTTCATGTGTATGAATAAAAAACCCAGGCATGGTTTAAATTAGTTGTACACATTCCTTATACATATCCTGCAAAGGGAGGTGCATACACAGATTACCTTCGATTATAATGGTATTTTAGACAAAATGGTCAAGATCAACGACATTTCACCAAACAGTCACACGCAGGTAAGGCGCAAACCTGTCATTTATGCCAGCAATTATATTTTCTTTTATGCCAAGTCAACCAACCACAGAATTATCTCAGTCTTCTTATTTGAGTCAATCCCTGGTATGAACCCTGATTGGTACCGATCACAGAGATTGAATCGTATTTGAAATACATTATCGTTACGACCATTCGGAACGTGCACACTAAATCATCTTTTACTTACAGTAATCAATTACCTATCTTAAGTAAATTAATTTTTATTTTAAGTAATTTAATTCTTACTTAAAATATTCTTTTACTTACTACGGCGTCAAAACTTTTACTCAGAACAAGTAAATCTGAGATTACTGTAAGTAAAAGATGTTTTAAGTGTCTGAAATTAACTACGTGACAGATAACTATTTCATGCAATAATTTTTGGAGCATCGAAAACAACTGCCTGCTGGACAGACCGTGTCAGGTGTGCTACATATTATCCACTCATCAGTGCCACATGTGCTACAGATTCTCCGCACCACGGTGCCAGATGTGCTACATACTATCCACTCATCAGTTCCATATGTGCAACAGATTCTCCACACCACAGTGCCAGATGTGCTACATATTCTCCACTCCACATTGCCAGATGTGCTACATATTCTCCGCTCTACAGTGCCATATGTGCTACAAATTCTCCACTCCACAGTGCCAGATGTGCTACATATTCTCCACTCCACAGTGCAAGGTGTGCTACATATTCTCCACTCATCAGTGCCAGATGTGCTACATATTCTCCACTCCACAGTGCCAGGTGTGCTATATATTCTCCACTCCACAGTGCCAGGTGTGCTACATATTCTCTACTCCACAGTGCCAGATGTGCTACATATTCTCCACTCCACAGTGCCAGATGTGCTACATATTCTCCACTCCACAGTGCAAGGTGTGCTACATATTCTCCACTCATCAGTGCCAGATGTGCTACATATTCTCCACTCCACAGTGCCAGGTGTGCTATATATTCTCCACTCCACAGTGCCAGGTGTGCTACATATTCTCCACTCCACAGTGCCAGATGTGCTACATATTCTCCACTCCACAGTGCCAGGTGTGCTACATATTATCCACTCCACAGTGCCAGATGTGCTACTTATTCTCAACTCCAGTGCCAGATGTGCTATATATTCTCCACTTCACAGTGCCAGGTGTGCAACATATTCTCCACTCCACAGTCCCAGATGTGCTACATATTCTCCGCTCCACAGTGCCAGGTGTGCTACACATTTTCCACTCATCAGTGCCAAGTGTTCTAAATATTCTCCACTCCACAGTGTCAGGCGTGCTACTTATTTTTCACTCCACAGTGCCAGCTGTGCTACATATTCTCCACTCCACAGTGCCAGGTGTGCTTCATGTTCTCCGCTCCACAATCCCAGACATGCTACCTATTTTCCACTCGAGAGAACCAGGTGTGCTACATATTTCCCACTCCACAGCCCCAGATGTGCTACATATACTCCACTCCACAGTGCCAGGTGTGCTATATATTCTCCACTCCACAGTGCCAGGTGTGCTACATATTTTCTACTCCACAGTGCCAGATGTGCTACGTATTCACCGCTCCACAGTCCCAGATGTGCTACAAATTCTCCACTCCAGAGTACCAGATGTGCTACATATTCTCCACTCCACAGTGCCAGGTGTGTTACATATTCTCCACTCTACAATGCCAGGTGTGCTACATATTCTCCACTCCACAGTGCCAGGTGTGCTACATATTTTCCCCTGCACAGTGCCAGGTGTGCTATATATTCTCCAATCCATAGTACCAGGTGTGCTACATATTCTCCACTCCACAGTGCCAGATTTGCTACATATTCTTCGCTCTACAGTGCCAGGTGTGCTACATATTCTCCACTCCACAGTGCCAGGTGTGCTACATATTTTCCCCTCCACAGTGCCAGGTGTGCTATATATTCTCCAATCCATAGTGCCAGGTGTGCTACATATTCTCCACTCCACAGTGCCAGATTTGCTACATATTCTTCGCTCTACAGTGCCAGGTGTGCTACATATTCTCCACCCCACAGTGCCAGGTGTGTTACATATTTTCCATTCCACCGTGCCAGATGTGCTACATATTCACCGCTCCACAGTCCCAATGTGCTACAAATTCTCCACTCCAGAGTACCAGATGTTCTACATATCCTCCACTCCACAGGGCTAGGTGTTCTACATATTCTCCACTCCAGAGTGCCAGGTGTGCTACATATTCTCCACTTCACAGTGCCGGATGTGCTACATATTCTCCACTTCACAGTGCCAGGTGTGCCACATATTCTCCACTCCACAGTGCCTTCCCTGTCACAACATATTGTTTTTGCTTTGTAAACAAGACTCAGTCCCTAATTGTCTGTCACGGTAACTGTAAATACATTGTCCTTGTATCTGTAGATATTAAGGTAGGGCACTGTGATTTCCACTCAACAAAGTAATTTGATTTAAAAACAGAAAAAAAACCACCATAACCACCCAAAAAAATCTCAGTCTGATTTGGAGTCAACAAAAACAAAATGGCATGAAGGAATATCACTGCTTGCTGTTTTTATACTTTGCAATGCAATGTAATATAAGGTGATGTGGTGTCATGTGATGTAAAATAACGTAATCCACGAGGAAACCGCATGGTGCTTTGTTTTCTGTACCGGTATATTATGCAGCATAATACAGTCATCCACGTCAAGTGTTCAGGTTTTCTGACGGTGCATTCGATGTCATGCTGAGAAAATTCTTCGGGGAAAAAAAGCCTACTTGGCTGAATGTCAGACCTAATGTGGTTTAAAGCGGCATCAATTAATCAATATGCCTAGCAGCATCTGGAAGGTTGCTCAGCAGGCAAAGTGATTATGTTGCACCAGAACTGCAGTTGCGAACATCACAATGATTTTTTCCGAATTAAATGCAACTCAACACGACTGAAATTTCTCTCTGTTACTTAAATTTAGTCATAACTTATATAATCACCAATTAGCTTTAATCCAAATTTATTTAAAAAACAGTGTTCCTACATTTGACTGTCATATTTGTCGTGAACAATACAATCATACAGCCTTATGCATGGGCTCATCAGTGAATTATTGACATGTAGTGGTTTAAATTTTAGATTTCGTCTGCACCATAAAAAAAGTTGATGCATTAACGCTGGACATTCTTGAAAATGTTCCAAAATTACACACAACTCAGGTACGCCTCACATCCTTGTCACGACATTCATGGATTCGACTCCACGGTCTGATCATGCAAGATACCATTGTCCCAATGAGCTGAACTTAACGACAAGCAACTTCTGTTATATGCATGCATACATGTACAAGAATGCATATTAAATGTCGTCTGCTTAAAATCGTTATCGAACATTGGCGCTAATGCACAGCACTTGGGAAAGATTTGAATGAGACTTGTGACAGCTATAGAAAACAGACAGCATGAAAAAGATGGTGTCTTGATCAACATCTCCCAAGAATCTGAATAGCCCACTTTTTAATCACTTCTTTCATACAAAAAACATTTATACAAGCAGATCATATCAGCATCGCAATGATATGAGTAAGTAGTCTGAGGGTCTACATTTATTAAATGCTGTAAGTATTTGACTTGGGTTTTTCCTTCATCTCTTGTATAAACGGTAACATAATAACCTATCACACAGAGTTTTCACACATTTTATTGGCAATTCCATATAGTTTATTTCCAGATGAGGCACCTTCCAGTCTTTTGTTATGCAATGGCGTGGACCCAGGGCACCCCTCCCTCGCGGCAAATCCAGGACCTTCAGAAATCCTGCCGAGCTTTCACGTCGTTGTTATCCTAAGCTCTTCACAGCAACTTCAATATGGATAACATCCTCTCGCGCCAAAAGAAATCGCCGCAGCAGATTTCTAAAGGTCAAACTTACTACAAAACTTCAAGAATAGTATATCACACAGCTACGGTTCTCTGACCCAAAGGCACGGCGGCGCTGTTCGGAAGACCGCTCGGAGCAAAGTGGAAAGGACGGGAAACATCATTACAAGAGCGAACACCAGGCTGCACAATCTGACGTCCCGCGCGTGATCATCTAGAAAGAGCTACGTCCATTAGTCGAAAAGCGGGGAAAGAAGTAAAACTTTATTGAAGGAGCGTCAGATACCAAGGTAGAGGAACCGCAGCGTTCCCTATCACTTGACCCTTCAGAATGATGGTTCCTGGGAATGGTTCCAAATCAACACAAGACATGCAGAACCTTATTCAACCACACAATACAGACAGAACCGTTATCTGTGAGTTTCTGGAGGCAAGGCTCCTGCCGAAATCCAGGGGAAGGGGGGTCACTTCTGATTGAATGAAATTCAGCGCTGCAACTTCACAAGAGCATGCACCGCAAAGGTGAAAGGCTACTCTCCAGGACGTAATGTACACTTCTCGTCAATATTGCTTGAAATACCATTGAATCATGGCTCAGTTTTTGCACAAAGATTGCTGAACGTAGCATTTTCTCACAAAAACTACTTGCTGGGGCAATTGACAAACGTCGATGTGCTGAACTGTGCGCATCGTCCAAAAAACACAAACTTGATAATTTTTAAGAACAGTTCTCGTGTGCTCATATTTAAAATTGTAATTTGTTCCAATTGCAAAGGTTAACAATTCATGAACATGTCCCTCTCAACATCGCATTTTCACCAAAATTTCACTGTCTGCGTCATTGGTTGGCTTTATTATCTCCAACTTTCAATTAACCGGCACGTTACAGGTTACCTTAGAGCAAAAAGATAATTGCAGAATCGATCTATGCACTTGGAAAGCGAGTCGTGAAAACATTTCACTTTTCTCAGAAATAAAGGGTTAATGGAAAGTGTACAATTTTATAATCTACACATGTTGCTTAAATTTGATAATTGTGATCCAGGTAGGAAGGTTATTTGACGCTCAGCATTTAGAGCGGACCGGACGATCTGGGCTGTCTCTTATATTTGCGTTTGAAGCTTGGAGAAAATGCAGCATGAACGGAAAAAAGGCAAAGCAGACGACATTTGTTATAACCAGTTGCTGACGACCAGTTTGATCGGCAAAGTATTAAGAGTTTGCCTACACAGCAGACCTATCTAGACCTTTTGCCTTCTTACGCTGATTACATAGCTACATTTTCGATTGGATCTCTCTCACCTTGTAGGAATTATTCCTCCAAGCTCTCACATAGGGTGGTACATGCATGTATAAATAGACCACGACACATGCATGATATTAGATTGACGAATGAATAATCTTTGATCGGCTGTAACTTTGTACATATCAAAGGCATTTTGCCAGATACAGTGAAGTACAGACATGTATAATATATTTACAAATACGTGTACACATAACGGACAAGACTATTGCAAAACATTTTCCACACATAAATACATAAATAAACAAAATAAAGTGAAACTACAAGAAATAACCGTATAAACCCTGTATAAAACGATTAATTGTTTAGGGACAAAAGCTTCAGACTTGGAAAAGAGAGAACAAGCGTAAAAAATAAAGAGAAGAAAAGGTTGAATAAGCAAAGTTATTACTGACGTATGTGTTCAAAATATAGTTTGCTAATTTAAGCATTTTTGTCGATTTGATTTTGGAAATAGTCCTAATTGTATTGTACCTTTACTCATAGAGTCAATCTTGGAGGGATCATCGATTTCAGAATCTAATTTGTGGTTCAGAATCTCACTGTGGAACACATCATGCTGGGGCAGCCATAAGCTAACAGTTGTACACGTCCTTCATCTTACTACCAACATAACATCCAATGCTTTTCTTTAACCCAATAGACTGTTTTCATTTACGTGTAATTATCACCAGGCATTAACGACTGAGCTTCCCTCATCGTGTGCATGTAAGTAGAGGTAATTTGCTCGCGTGATTTGATGCCAATGAGTTTTGGAATACTTTTGGCATCAGTTCAGCTCAAGGTTTATAAATCTCCCAGGAGACGTTTCCTTTTAGTATTACCAGGAAATGGGCATAAGAAATGTGTGCACATTTTTGCGCGTGGTGTGGTTGTTATTCGAAAATAGCAATATCTGGAAGACGAAAACGCGCATACTAATCCGACATTTGTTTAAAAAAACTGAAGTACCGACGCAACACTGGTTATAAAAATAAAAATAAAGAGAAGAAAAACTGCAACATTGTTCAAGTAGACAACATTTGTTTGGTGAACCTACTCTTTTGCGAATCAGTCGCACGGGATCAAGAATATATATGCATGTCTGAGAGTTCTAGCGTTAGTTTGTGTATTTTCATTTTGCCTTTTTTTAAAAAAAATTTTTAAGCTCAGCTAATTGGTCCTCATCTTATGGTCCTCCGTCCGTCCGTCAACAAATACCATTCCAGACTTCTAAAGTAAAAGCCGGTTCCACCTCAAACCTTATGGGGTTGTATCTTGGATGGTTTTCTACCAATTTTGATCAGATGGCCATTATAAATTTTTGTGTGTGCATTTATTGGGCAAAATCTATAAAAAATCTTCTTCCAAACTGCTCAGCCAGTTACTTCCAAATTGCAAAGGGACACTTCTTGGGCCCCTAAACATCAACTTGTTCAACAGAAGGCGTTGCGATTTTTGGCAATTATTCAATGATTTTTGTGTATGTTTTTGCTATTCTCGACTGCTCCAAAACCGTAACTTAGATGGTGCGGCAACTTGGTTAAAATCTACAATGTGCAAGGATAAAACAAGGTTTCTTACTAGGCGGTGATACTCATTATACCGGATTTTCAACGAATTTATCATTTTGGGCAGTTGCCAACACATTTGCCACATTAGGGCTAAGGATGTCTTAAAGATGCAAAGTCCCTTCTTACTGTGGTCATATTTTGGAGCCACGGGGGGGGGGGGGTGTGTGTCCAGCGCTTGGTAGCAAGATGGTGAGGCATCCGTAGGTGTCTTGATGCTGGTCTTGATTGTTCGGCTACAGTAACAGTCAACAGTGTACATCGCAGTTTATAGTACAGACAGACAAAGGGTAATAGCCAATCAGATACAATATATAGAGTGATCAACTGAGTGAATGTTTCTAAATTAGGAATGTTGTGAAACGCGAAAAGAAAATAATATCAGCATAACTTCCTGGACTTTCTACACCTCTGCATCAAATGACTAATGTCAGCATCCCCATCGTTGACGTAAATAAGGAGTTGCCTTTTTGTTCTTAGTACCATAGACTACTTATTCAAGGAATGCCGTGATGCTGTCAGTACAGGATAACAAAAGCCTCTCCTGTTTTACAGGAAAGAACAAAATTTGCCATAATCACTTTAATTGTCGTAAGCGCAGCCATCGAGTCACACAACTCGTGAATAAAAATACTGTATGCATCCTTTGTAGGCCTCGTTAGTTAATTCAGTATATATATATATATATATATATATATATATATATATATATATATATATATATATATATATATATATATATATGCGTACATATAGTACACATCTAAAGGAGAAAACAAAGAAATATACAATAATTTTGATAACTTGTATTGCACAGGTGATTGGACACCTTCCCGTTGATTACTGTATAAATCTATGGGGATTGCAGTGGTAATTCACATTTTCGACTTCTCCAAAACTGGATGGAGTCTTAACAACACCGATTTTGTGGAGATCAGTGTTCAGTTGAATGCAGCCCATTCGCATTTTAGCAGGAATTATAGCAATTTTTCTTACTCCAGTATAATACAACTCGTTACGCTTGGGTTTGTTTCGATTTAGTTCCCGCTTAAACTCGTCTAGATGGTCAAGGTCCCTAACACGTCAGGGTAATAAATTCCATTCTCGGATAGCTGATGGAAAGAAAGAATTATAAAATGTACATTTCGTAGCTTCAAAAGTTCTTATTTGCTTTGTCCGTCCTGAGACTGTTTCCTGTAAGAGATTTCTTAGGTATGATAGAGCTGTTCCATTAACAATTTTAAGCATAAGTACCAATTTTTGTTTTCTACGCTCAGCTGGTTATTCCCAGCCTGTTTCTGTATAATTTTTTCAAGACTTGTTTGTGCAGATGCTCCTGTCACGACCAGAGCTGCATCCAGCTGGACAGATTCCAAACGATCTTTGTCAGTTTTTGCGCATCCATCCCAGACCACACTGGCATACTCCAAGCAGGGGAGTACGAAGGAAAAGTGAAGACATTCAAGGGATTTTCTATTCAATTTATATTGTAGGCGTTTTAGAACACCGACTAATTTTCTTAATTTTCCAACAATATGGTCCACATGCGTGGACTAGGAGAGGTCAAACAAGAACCATAGTCCTAAATGCTTGTGCACAGTCACATTTTAAAGATTACTATTGAATATCAGGTTGGGATGGTCTTCAAGGTTATTTTTCATACTTATTACCATTGATTTGGTTTTGGTAGAGTTAAATGAAACAAGCCATTGGTCTAACCATTGTGATATTGAGTCAAGATCACTGTTTATATTCTCAGCTGCATCTGTTGGATTGTTAACTGTGATATATAAAGTCGTATCATAAGCAGAAAGGCGTATTTCAGATTTAACAATCTCAACAATATCATAAGGGCTGGTTACTGGGTGGTTTTGTTGGAACGATTTTTTTTCGATTTGGGTAAATACTCGTCTGTTAAAGCATTCATGCCTATTGATTACAATATAAATCAGTAGACATTGCAATGGTAATATACATTTTCGTCTTCTCCAAAACCGTGTGTCACATTCACTTCAAACTTGGTGGGAATTTATCTTCCTTGGATCTCTACGAAGCATGTTCAAATGGTTATGCTCCAGTGATTTTTTTATTTTTCAGGATTTCTCTGTACACATTTTTGTCACAGTCTCAAAAAAAAAAAAAAAAAAAAAAAATCTCCGAAACCGCTCAACCGATTGCGTCAAAATGACGTAGGGGCGCTTCTGGAGACCCCACCCTATAGTCCTTAATTTCATCAACAGATGGCGCTGAGGCTTTTTTAATTATTGAAACAAATTATTGTGTATCTTCATAATTTTTGAAATCTTCCTTAAAACCGCCATGCCGATTGTGGTGAAACTTAGTGAAAAGGTATCTAGCTGACGGGTCAAACAAAAACGTTCACTAAGTGGTGATGCCCGGGATCCCTGATTTTTAATGACTTTTTCAATTCGAATTCTTATCGGTTAATGCAGACAACCCTATTCATTAAAATGTAAGTCAATGGAGATTGCAATCGTAATTTATATTTTCAAGTTCTTCAAAACCATCAGCCATTTTCAGCTTAAACGTGGTGGGGATGTACCTTTGGTAGATCATTTTTCAATGTAACTCCAGTCAGTTTTTGAATTTTGACAACTTGTTTCGTTTTTGCTGATTTTTCGGTAAAATATTAAAATTACCTTTTCTGTAAAACTGGTTTGCCAATGTTGCCTCACAATTGCATGGAAATTCTCATGGGTACCCCTAGATAAAGTAGAATATCAAAGTCAGCCGAGGAGGGGGCTATGTTCACAGCCCTCTATATAGAACATCGCATGGAAATGAGCCAAAGCGTTGGAAAGCGACATTGAACGTTATGAAAGTGCCGTAGGCCGGTCCAACAGCACCAAAAGCAATCCCATTGTTCAAGCAACTGTTTGTTTCACAATGATCCATTGTGCGTCGGCATGGAGGTAGAAAGTGGTCACATTTTCTTTTACCTATGGATCGCCTTAATGTTCCTATACTGGACTGCAGATACTTTTACAATATAAAGTACAGATGAAGACATTAAGGATTTATGATTAAACATTGGGTCACCCGTACTGAACGTGCATAGGACACCGTAATTTTAACAGTGCTGGTGGGCGTAATTCTGTTACTCACAAAGTCAGAGGGACAAGCAAAAGCAATTTTATCGTTTATTACAATACACTATACTTGCTTTGCGGTTACATGATATTTTTGTTTTGATATATAGTGCAGATTTTTGATATATATATTCAAAGCCCCCTCACCATCCCCAAGACCCTTGTAGGTCAGGCGGCCCAATTTGACGTTAGCTTCGATGCCTCCGGCGCCAGACCTTGGTTTTCCACTGCCTGGTGTGGGAAAACAAATTCTTTGCTCCCTACGTCTTTGCCTGCTTGGCAGCACACTGTCAGGCCCTGGAGTCTCTGCTCTGCAAGGCTACCAGAAAGAAAGACTTCCCGCGCAGGCAGTAGCTGAGGCAGTCCCATATTCTCTTGGTCAGAAAATTCATCTTTGTAAACAGGTGTCAGTCATTCATTTGTGCTTTGCTCTGATAAAAATACGACATCAAAGAACAAAAATCCCCTACCAACCCAAACGCAAACACAACCATGAACACCCCTGCCAAAACCCAAACAAACAACAATGGTGTGTTTTTTGTACTGTTAATAAAGTTTCCAACTTTAAGTGTTCGGGGGAAAAAACGCAGACAAGTACGTATACCTCCGGTGACTCGATGGGTTGCCGTATTTGCAGGCATCGGTGACTCATTAATATCAGTGAAAACGATACAATCATAGTCGAATTACTTGAACAATCCACTATAATTGATTCTCAGAAACAACTAGCTTTCTGGCTGATTGTGGAGACCGTCCCAGCGAATTATCATAAAAATATGGTTACTGTCTGCAAACGGACCAGTTAAAGACAAATAAATGCCCAAGCAATTCTACAGTGTACATGGCTAAAAAATTTTGTCCCCTCACTCAGTCAAGATGGCAAAGCTGTTAAAACACTGGGATGGTTTTTTTTAGAGTTGTGTATAGGACCGAAGATTACTCATGAGTGCAACAAGTCCCACATTCCAATGACCCATTTCATCTGATGGCAGGAGTTAAAGATTTTAGCTCTTACGACGAATGTAAACCAGGATACAGGAAGAAAGATGATACATATCTCATAAATATCTTGGAGTCCTGATGCTAATGAAAATGTATTTTTATTTATTTATTTATTTATGAATATATTTTCCCTGGGTAGCCCTTTCAGAGCAAAGCTCTGTTCTTACAAGGGGCCCAGCATACATCAAGATAATAAATACACATAAAAGTAAAACACATTGAACAATATATACACTAAAATATATACAATACTACATAGTAGCAGGGGTACCAAAATGATTTGAAAAGAGCATCCGATTCAGAAATAGAAGCGTTTATATAATACTTTAAAAGAAGGCATTTATTCTGCTCTCCTGATAAAATCTGGTATTGCATTCCAGGTGATAGCACCATTGTAAGCGAATGACTTTTTAAAAATGTTGCGATTTACGGTTGGTACTAAAACATTTAATGTAGTGGTACTTCGTGTGTTGTAAATATTTACATCTGACACACGAGTCACTTGATCTGACAGATAATGCGGTGCTAAACCATATATACATTTATACAAATGTATTTAAGGTGACAAACTCCAAAAATCAATTCTGGATATGTAAACTTACATCATTTAAAAATATATGATCTATTAGTATTTAAAATTTGGGAGAAAGTCTGAATGTGATAACTCACTGGTGTAGAATCATCCAAGTGCTTTCAAATTATATATATATATATATATATATATATATATATATATATATATATATATATATATATATATATATATATATATATATATATATATATATACATATATATATATATCATATATATGGTGGTTTGAAATTTTTTTGTTCTTTGTTGACATATTTGTGTATGTTCAACGTAGCGATCTCTAATTGTGAGAATAATCCCTTGTCTATGATAACATGCTTGTAAAAATATATTTGGCTTTTAAGGAGATCAAGATTTATGCTACTTCAGATTTTTCCGGTTTACCTTTTTAGAGTTGCAAAATTAACCCACAATAGGGCTGTTGTGTATCCCATGCTAGGTTTAAAGGGATAGGAAATTCCATGCAGAATAAAAGATAACGAGAACCCAATTAAAAGCAAGAACATGGTGATGTAAATATGATGTAGATCATAAAAAAGCACATAATAAATGATGGTGTGCAACAGTTTATCATGATATCCAGTGGCAGCCATTTTTGCTAGAAAATAAAAATACCGTCATGCAAGAGTATAACATTCGATATGTTTTTTTTTTTTTCATTTTTTCGTATTTAGTCTAGAGCACGTCCTCTCATAATGAGGCAAACAAAAGTTTCATTCTTGTCATTATTAAAACCAGTTTTCAGAGGATTTTGCATTATCATGTTTTTTTACGTTATATGCTGTGGTTGAAATGACAGCCTCTGTGACATGGATTGGTACCAAACGGTGGCATCATGAACAAACGTAACTTTAATTGTTTTGATGCGATCTGCAAATTTTTCGTTTGGTTTATTTTGGCCTACCCAAATGTGGTTTTATTTTCATCGTCACTCATGTGACTAAATCTTGATATCTCAGATGAAATTGATCACTGGTGGAATTACAGTAATGTTTTTTGTCGATTTTAAAAAATATGTAATGATTGGCAAGAATGCATGGTAGTAAGGTTATTATACGGCTTCTAATCAGTGCTAAAGTTCATGCATGATTATGTTAACACACCAGACCCACTTCAAACGCGGTAGGAGTCTCGCGTAGGTCTCTACGACGGATATTCAGTAATCAGGCTGTGGCGTGCCCCTTATGTGCCGCGGTCCTGCAAAAACAGGAAGAAATCAAAATAAGCAAACAAACAAACAAAACCCCATTTTCCCACAGTCGCATCTCATGCTCGGCATACCCACAGCCCCTCCCTGGGTTGCCACAGCAAGATTCCTGGGAGTCCTCAGAAGGGCTACCTTCTCCCTTCCCTTCCTTTCCTTCAGTTGCTCACTCTGGATTCTATCTTCTTAACCCTTTCCCCCTTAAACCGGCCAAAACCGGCTGGTGGTCAAATGCCGTCTGCTTCAGTGTATTCAACTAATTTCAACAGTTATAAAAAAACAATTTGACTGAGAAATGCACATGAGACTTACCAAGATCACATGCCCCAGGTCAACAGCTTTCCTTGGCATGGGTTGGGCACCTAGTGCCCAACCTATGCCAAGGAAAGTTGTTGACTCAGTCTTAATTCAAGGGGGAAAGGGTTAAAACGCAGCACACTGCATCTTTCCCAGCACTTCACCAGGAGACCCTTCACTAAGCCAGACCTTACTGTACTTGCTGGCATCTCCCCCTTCAGCCCCATCATCCACGCTAATCTATTACTTTCTGCCATATTTCGAACTTCTAGGTTCCTTCTATCTCCCCCAGACTCACCGAACACTTTATATCTGCATACATCTTTCTGTTTCAAGTGGCTCACCAGTCTTTTGTTATCACATGTGCAAAAATGCAAACAATTGTCCAATGTTTCATACTATAGCTATTCCTCTACATTGATTAAGCTGCTCAACTGACCCCTTTTTGGGGGGTGTAAGTTATCCTTAGTACTGTCCACTCTTTTGGTGATTCCCTTGTCTCTACAATTTTGTCAAAGAGCCAACCCATATACTTTTCATCATTTTTCACTAATCCTCTCTTGATGTAAATTCGTTCAATACATCATCTGGTCCCGGGGAGTTCCCAACTTTCCTATGATCCACGGCTAATTCCGCCTCCACCTTCCTCACCCTCTTAGACAATTCTCACTCTTTCAATTGGAATTCTCTTTCTCCTGGTAACCTGTTTCCAAAACACTGCTGACAAATCTGTGCCACTTCTTACCCTTCTTGTCCTTTCCTCAGTGCTCTTTGCCCTTCTTGTCCTTTCCTCCTTGCTCTTTGCCCTTCTTGTCCTTTCCTCCTTGCTCTTTGCCCTTCTTGTCCTTTCCTCCTTGCTCTTTGCCCTTCTTGTCCTTTCCTCACTGCACTTTGCCCTTCTTGTCCTTTCCTCATTGCTCTTTGCCCTTCTTGTCCTTTCCTCCTTGCTCTTTGCCCTTCTTGTCCTTTCCTCCTTGCTCTTTGCCCTTCTTCTGCCTTCACGCCATTAACATTCACTTTTTTCTTGCCTCCAATGTGCCATGCTTCACTGAATTTCGATTTGTTATTTTTTTTTGTTCACGTTTTGGGGGGAACTTTGGAAAATCTACTCCGTAGAGAACTAACTGTGATTAATTTGATGCTGCATTTATTCATTTTTGTGTTTTTATAATAGCCACCCTTTGGGCCCAAAACAACATACTGGATTCTCTTTAAGCTTGATGCGCATTTAGTGACGTTTCTACTATTTTGTGATTTTTAACAAATTTTTGAAACTATTGATGATGGGTAAGAATGTTTGTTAGCATGGGTAATACACATGCAGCGTACATGCATGTTTTTTGGGTGCCCTCCCCCCCCCCATAAAAATATCGTACAATGGATCCACTTAAAATTTGGTAAGGGTGTACCTCAGCAGGATCTTAGTTAAATAGTTAAAACTGGGTCACCCAAAGCCACCTTTTATTAGCTCAGAGTTAAGCTGGGCTCAGGTCTGCTCAGCTTGTATAGCTCCGTATAAGTTACAGCTGAAGCTCAGCTTAGCTCAGTTCAGCTCAGCTCGTCTGGCTCATGGACACAATTTACATCTGCACTAAATAGTCCACACATGGCACTTATGATAGTTCTGTTTTCGATTACTTTGCAATGGATGAATGCAAACTGATTGCTCTGGACAATAAAATACGCGTTAAAAGAGAATATTTAGGTGTTACAGAGCAATTAAAGGCAGCATTTCTCTGATGGTCATGCAGTTCAGTTTTTCAAAATTTATAAAATGCTAATCACAGTCGTGCTGTGTGTGACTCGCCAGAAATGAATGTGATGAAACTAAATCACTTGGAGCCTTGGCATACATGTGTGTTGTATAGATTTACCTGTAATGTCTCAATGTAACATCTTCACAGGATGTCACGAATAAGTGCTGAACATATTCAAAATATTCTCCATTTGTTTTGCAAATTAGAATTTTCAGTGAAAAATATGATATCAATATGTTCAGACAATTGATATAATTTGCTGGCGAACATCACATATTGACAGTGGGGGAATGTATGTATGTGAGTTTTAGTTGGGGGCTGTTCTCAGCAACAACAATAACCTGATGTTTGGCTTTGAAAAAAAGTGAAAGGTTGATTGTAAATGTAGGTTGACCGAAACCAAAAGTTATCTGAGTATATCAGATTGATGAAAGAAAGAAAAATGAAATGTTCTTTTAGTTCACAAAATGGTAAATCTTGTTTCTTCAAGTCAACATGTATTTAAAACATCACAATACAAAACAGATAAAAACATGGCAAAACAATGAAGAATGTCCATACAAGTTAAAACAACAAAACAAAACAAAGCAAAGCAAAACTGTAAAGCAAGCAACAAAAAAAAAAAAAAAAAAAAAAAAAAAAAACCCTAGAAAAGAAGATTTGCTTCAAAGCAAATTTGTCCGTGTGCCTTCAAAATTTGTTAATATTAAATGCTACAACTTTTATCCTTTGGTACTTCACATTACATTAAGTTTATGCCTGGATGCAAATTTCAAAGTCCAAATGACCTTGGCCTTTTACCTTTACAGGTCACATGTAAATTGCGCAGTGTTACATACCCACAATTAAAGCCCAACATGAAGCAAACGGATGAAAATTGACCAAATTATGGCAAGATGAAACTTTCAAAAGGCCAAATGACCTTGACCTTTGCCCTTTAAGGTTACATGTTCTTATAAAAATGTGCAGTGTTGCAATACCTACAATTTGAGTCCAACATGATTAGAATTGTATGGAAATTGGCCAAGTTATGACTGGATGAACCTTTAAAAGGTCCAAATGACCTTGAACTTTGACCTTTAGAGGTCACATGTAAGTTTAAAAAATGTGCAGTCTTACAATAACTACAATTTGAGCCCCACATGATCAAAATCGGATAAAAATTGACCTAGGTATGGCTAGAAGAAAGCCAGCATCGAAAGTGGCCTTTGACCTTGAAATGACCTTTGACCTTGAGATGACCTTTGCCTGAAATGACCTTTGACCTCAAAAATGACATTTTGACCTAAGATTGACCTTTTGACCTTGACATGACCTTGACATTTGAGATGACCTTTACTTTGCTATGATCAAAATCCTACACATTCGGAACCACATCTACTATAATATATAAGATATTGAAGATTTAAAAGTTTAATTAACCCTCATTTGAATAATTTCTAAAAGCATGACTTCTCATTATAAAAAGGCCAGACTTCATCTACAGAAGTATAATTGTGCCAAGTTTTGAGTTTCTATATGTAATACTTTTCAAATGAAATGTCGGACAAATTTGCCTGTAAAGAAAGAAGGAAAGAAAGAAAAAGAAGAAAGAAATAATTCCTAGAAAAACAATATGTCTGTGTTGGCACACAAACATAATGATTTCGGTACTATTAACACTTCGTAAAAAAACTTTCTGAAAATTGGTCTGGGCCAAATTATCAGGATAGTGTCTTTCGTCCGTTTTAAAACTTTTGTTTCTGTTCCTTGTGATTCATTGAATCCCCTGTACAGGCTGTGACACTATTTCTTTAAATAATGCCTTCTGGGGTGACTCAAAGTTATAGAAAAGATGTGACTGACAGTCCCTACGCGTGCTGTCTATCCGCCATACGGGTTTATTATTCCTTATTATAGATACGGCGAAACATGCGGTGCACATATGTGTTTTGTCTAACGGAGAGTGACACCCCCTAGCAACAAAACAATCTGTTCCCTGACATTCGAAGAAGACTCTCGGTGTAAAACAGTGCAAGAACGTATCGGTCATTTCTGCCATCCGTCATAGAGCATCCCCATGCAACAAAAGCGACGCCGAAGGGCAAAACAGGTAAGAAAGAAAAGAGATTCAAGCTATGAGAAACTTTAGATGTTTACACAGCAGTTCTGCTAACAATCACTTTTTTGTTTTGTTTTTAAACTCGGTCTTAATTATATTGTACTTGTAGGCTATAAATGCATATTCCTCGTGTTTTGTGTCCCCAGGTAAGGACTTGATGTGATAAGACTGGACCATATACAACCGCAAGTATTTGGTTGTTACCCAGCAAGAGTGCATATGTGATGAGGCGAAGTTGCCAATGTTCGTACCTCAGATGGCGCAAGGTGCTCGGGTCATGTCGGTGCAGAATAGTACGCTATGATGTTTGTCAACAGCGCCTTACTCTGTACCAGAAAAGAGTATACGGTGGTATTTGAAGTGCAACCGATCACACGTGGCAACCCTTTGGCAAAATACACTTCTGTATATAAAGATAGCAAAGCCAAATGTTACTTTACACTATTCTTTATCTGTGGATGTGCACTGATTCTTGCCTTCTCCAGCTTTAGTTTACTGATGCTTTCCCACCGATAGCAGGGAGACAAGATTCAGGCTGCCGAAATGGCAACCAGCGAGGCGGGACAGGAGAATTGCGCAAATGACCTTCTAAACTGTACAGATAAATGTCTATGTAACTGTTACAATTTGAAAAAAAAAAGAAAAAAAAATGCTCCGCACACAAAGGGTCAATCTGTTTTGTGACTATATAAGCGCTTGTACATAAAGTTTCTATCATTTGCCATGTCTAAATTTGATCAAATCCTCAGGTATAGAAATATCGCGTAATTTCTTCAGTTAAATTTTCATCTGAGTTTTGACACATATGACCCGTAAAAGTCCTATTGGTAAATGTCACAACAATCTTGCATGAAAAATGTACGGATGGCTTTGAGATGCAAGATCTCTAAATTTTTTTTGTTCAGTCACTTTTTACATACAAGATTATGGAGATTTTGACACGTTGCGTTTGAAATTTGGTCAGCTAATGATTTTTTTTTTACTAGTATGCATACCTCTCTAAAAAGCGCTCCAACCCAGACAACTGAGACTGATTCTGGAGTGTGTAACCCAATTAGAAACATGGACATTAGCATTGAAAGTTCACGCGTAGGTAAAATGAAATTCGTTCTACACCATCAGTGTAAACAGTCGGCCTATGCCCAAGAAAGCAGATGTCGTTCTTGGTGTATTCCCATCATATCGTCCTGTGGCACTCAACGCTTTCCGCACTTGTATGTCAACTCACTTTTACGTTTTCAGTCATAGCGAACATCTGAAGTAAAATTAATTTTTTATTTTTTTTAATAACCATTTTATCAAAAGTTGTTAAAATTATTCTAGAGGTCGCGATTGGTGATATAATGATTGGCGCAAGGCAAGTAACAGATTCGGTGCACTGTCACACCACAGAATTTTAGATGGTACTGCAGAGATGTACATCCGGGAATTTCAGGCTCCGGGCAGTGGTCTGATAGTTACCCGCTGAAGACCCAATATTATATTTCAGGTTGATATATCCCATTTTTTAAAATTAAAAAATCGATTGGATGTGTTTTAAAATGATAATAAAACTGAAAAGGAGAGAGAATAAAATTCTTCAGTGTTTCTGTATTTATATTGTTGGATGTGTTTTAAAATGATAATAAAACTGAAAAGGAGAGAGAATAAAATTCTTCAGTGTTTCTGTATTTATATTGTAAAGGTAGACAGTGTCAGGAACGGACATGGAGAGGATAGAAATGGCGAAGGGATTTTAGCTATTAATTGATAGAAAGCCTTCCAGGCCATGTCACTTTTTAAGATAAAAATAATTTGAATACGTGCAAAATAAATAATACTTCTAATAAAAATAAACAAAACTGAAAAAACACCAAAACTTTTCAGTGCAGACCTAACGATATCTTCTCTAAAAGCAGGACTGTATTTTGCAATATTTTTTTTGGAGTTATTATGACAATTTTAATGAAAATCTAGAAAAACTAAAAAAAGCTTGTCCTTTGGAAACTACCTATATACATGGACGCGACATATTTCTATTACGGTACGAGAATATTCGACGCCCAAATTACACAGTAACATTGAAGAAAAAAAAAACGGAGTAAGATTTTAACTCTCTAACTTTAAGCGTCAAATTTTGGACAGAGTCAACACCATTGTTTAACTCTTTAAGTTTAAGCGCCAAATTTTGGACTGAGTCAACACCATTGCGCCCAATGCGCGCCGAGGAAAGCTGTTGACCTGGGATATTCTCTCTGGAACTATAGGCATACTGGCACTTGCATGAAAGGTCTTTCTACGAGGAATACGAAACTGGGATCCTCTGATAATTCAGACTAGTTTGACTTCAGTAGACTGACTTTAGACGTGATTGGCACTGAAAGAGTTGAAAGGTTCTGGGGTGTTTTGAAGAGGGATCCTAGCCATGAGTATAAAGTAAGAGCTGTTCCAGCAAGTTTTGGTGCACTACGGTACCTCAGGGCAGCTCATCAGCCCACTGATATGTTCTGCCAAAGCCCCATTTTTTGTGGTGCTTGGTTTGTACATGTAATCAAACAGTTCCGTCCACAGGATAATCATTTTGTCACCAGGACAATACGCACAACAGCAATTTTGCAGATTATTAATACTGCAACCTGAGATGCGACAATGCTTGAAAATGATAATGATAATGATAATGATGATGATGACGACAATGACAATGATGATGATGATGATGATAATAACAATAATAGACCCCCTACACGGGAGGATATAAAACATAGAAATGACAAACAATATGCCATACATATGCCATACATATGCCATACATATGCACATTCAATATATTCATTACACAGGAGACGTAGCCAACCGCCATATTCAGAAATGTGTGTCTATTTGTCTATTCTAACCATTGTCAAAGAATTAAAGCATAGTACTGATAAATTCATAACGCAAGAGAACAAATATGAAAGGTAATCCTGGAGCTCCTGGTCATATCGCCCACCAGAGAATCGCTTGGTCCTACTCCCGGTCCCACTGGGACCGGGAGTAGGACCAAGCGATAGAAAACATTTAGTTCTCTGTTAATGTCGTTTTGTATTAGGATGTCAATCATTGTGTCCAATGAAAAGTATCTATCAAAAAATTTGGAATGATCGTTTTATTCACAAACATGGAAATATTAAATACAGCTTTACAATTATCTCGTATGATGACAAACTACGACTACGTTGTAATCAGCAGGGTTATACTTTGATGACGCTAGTGGATCATAGTGCTGAAAGACAAAATTGACTACGGTTAACTCTTTCAGTGTCAAACACGACTTAAGTCCACCAAACTGGTCTGAATTATCATTAGGATCCCAGATTCTTATTCCTCGTAAAAAGACCTTTCACGCAAGTATCAGTATGCCTAAATTTCCAAAGAGAATACCTCAGGTCAACAGCTTTTCTCGCCCAATGCGCAACGAGAAAAGCTGTTGACTCTGTCCAAAATTTGGCACTGAAGGAGTTAAAACGCATAACAGTCTAAGGAAATACGCCAGATGTCAGCCCAAGTCAAGTTTGGTCTTATCGCATCACTCATCAGGGGGGTTCAGCAGGCGGGGTTCATGTTATTGTTGACACATGTGCCATATTGACAACATGATAGTAATTAAGCTGACCGATCTTGTAGTGTCTCGATTCAGCAGCAGAGTGCAAGCTGAATATTATGACATACGCACCTTGACCAGGAACAACAGCAGTGGATCAGAGAGAACATTTCAAATTGGTAACCTCCGCCTGCCCCGAAAAAAGGCCAAACCATGAAAGTTGAATACAAAACAGGAATTTTTAATATTTTGCTGCAAACAAACATTATATAATTGTTCAAATTGTACTTCGGCCTTCCCGGCCAAAATCTGTGCAGTAGATTTATAACCCAATGAGAAAAAAATGCCTAAATGTGGGTCTTTCAATTCAATACTTTCTGCCAAGTGTAAGTAAATTTTAATGATCCAAGTTCAATGGACTACATAATATGTGTAATACCTACAGAAGCTGGGACTCAAAAATATCATTTACATAAATGAGAGTGGTACATTTGCTAAGTAATGCGGGAAAATTCATCATACTCCAGAGCATGCGTATATTTATCTTCTGAGGAAAAACACACATACATTCATTTTAACCCAAAGCCATAGAGAATTTACATCAAAATACATTTTAAATGGCGAACGAAGATTTCTTGTGAAAAATACTACAATTGGTAAAATGCCTCTACCTTCTAAAACACAGTATGAATAAATATGTGTGACTGATTTTGCTCATCAGTAGAATTCCGAAAAATATATTCTAAACCTTTTTACATATATAAATATGTTACATGTATGTGTATACCATATTCACTCTAATTTCATCACTTTGATACCCTGACAGAAGCACCCCTCCTATGGTGCTGTGTACAACATCTAACTTCTACATCCATGGTAATATATATATATATATATATATATATATATATATATATATATATATATATATATATATATATATATATATATATGTATATACATATATTACCATGGAAAAATATTTTTAAAATCTGGATCTGTTATCATTGATGTTATTTGTTATTGTATCAACTTCCCATTCTTTATATTTATGATATATGTATCATGTCATTATTGTTGATGAACAAGGCAACATCTTTCACATGTGCGTGAACACAAGGTATGACCGAAGAATTACTCGCATGTATACGAACATGACATGTGTTGAAACGTCATGCTCTGTCCAACAAAGGTTCTTGTATGTACAGGAACTGTTACCCCCAAAGAGTTCCCATATATTGGAACTTTGCCCTGTTAAAGTTCCCACGTCGGAACTTTTTGCACTTCATTTTGGTAAATTAATTCCTTGGTTTGTCACGGAAGTGAAAGTTTCATGTATTACATCATATTAAACATATTTTGTAGTGCAGTTGTCTATGTCTTTAATGACCACTATACTTGGCAACCCCTTGGCTTGAAAGACCACATCTGCTAGGCCTCTGGGGCCACCGTAAAAAATAATCATGTTCCCTGTGGACCCCATGTGCCAAAATAAGTCCAGGGGAGAGAGAGGTTTTTGTGGCTTTTGTTTGGTCCTTTGTTTTTGTTTGTATTTTGCTACTGCTGCTTTCTACCAAGGTAGGGCATTACATTTTACTAGCATTACAGATAAAATCCACATTTTACATGACCCCAAAACCTGGCAGTATGATATTTTATTACAAGTATCTGACAAACCCCAAAAGACACAATATAATTTGCAAATTGTACATGCTAGTGACAAGCGGATGTCAGGTATATTAGTTATAGTGATTCATGTACATGCTCTGATTAATGCAGGTCTTTTTTCCTTATTTAAAATAATAATATATCTTTCAGATCAGCCCTGGGGCAAAAAAAATCAGGTCAGGAAAAAAATCCCAGGGAGGAACACAGTAAACAAACGTATTTTTTATTTTTTCCCGGTGCTCTCTTTCGTATTATTGTAGGTCTTATGAGAGACCATCTGCTCTGACAGGCCGGCCTTAAAACCTGTCCTAAGAGTGGTATGTAAAAACAGGAACCACTGTACACTAGTTCCTGTCTTGAGAGACTGTCTCAAGTGCATTCATGAAAATGGTCTCTCAAATCAAGTGGCCTTTCAGGAAATAAGAGTGACAGAGAAGACAAAGCAAAGTAGCACAAGATTGCATAAACTGACCCAATAGTGTGGTATGCCTACATGGCCAACAAGTGCATGCTGCAATGTGAAAAATGACATGGTCATTAATTAGTTTTATGTGTCAGCAATACTGGCACTGCGAGGGAAAATAACTGTGTTGACACAAGCTGATCTCGGGAAGCTTGAGAGCCGACTGAAAATGAGCGGGAACCACGGGATTGTTCCTTATTACACTGACATGGTGTTCCACAAGCCACGTGGCACTCTTCACGTGTGACCAGGTGGTAACCTTTGACCTCGAGGTTACATCTTCGTAAACTATCAAGAACGTCAAATTGAGGCAGCCAATTTATCTGCTACAGAATTATATGAAATGGTCAAAACAGAGGTGTGGATGGGCGAGAGGGTTAAGCGTCTAATTGGCCGGCGTAAGACTGGTAGATGAAGGTCGCTGAAAAATGCGAGACCTCACAGACATCGATTAACACACGTTCTCCCAAATCGGCTGAAATAGGACATTAACTTTTATTGCTTTTCTGCTTCATCATTTTAAAGTTAAGAAAAAATACACTTTTACTGATCTGTTGATTTGCAAGTTCATAAAAAGTTTAGTCTTGTCAACAAGTGCAGCCAACATCTTGTCTAGTCACACTGAGTGCCAAGAACATGCCGAGAAAAGTTGCTTATTTTGAATTTTTCATTGTAAATAAGGAGTTAATGTCTGCAGGCTGATGATTATATATGATACTCAACAGAGCTGGACTTATTTACTGACAAATGAGAACGCGTCTGGAGGAGCCATTTTAAGAAACATTAATTAGGGTGGGAGACACCGTATCGGAAGAAAACTTTAGATTGGTAATTATGGTGAAGTTATGATACAGCCTATTACAAATTGCGGTCTGGCCCTGGCTTATTTCCATTATGCTACTGGAGTGGATGCGAATTTTCCATTTACCGTGGGCATAATAATATGTGTCCCTGGTTTCATCGTTGCTTTAATTTGTGCTTAAGAAAATTTGCCTCGCTGGCACTCCGAGCCAAAATTACAACTGCAGCAGCGGTTGTAAAACCGGTGCTTTAGTTTGCTTGAATCAGTTGAGACAGACCCAAGGCCTGCAAGAATCTTGCGTGGAAAAATAGTGATAATATTTCTGCCATTTAAAGGGAAGAAGAAAAATATACAAACAAGCAATAGAATCCACTAATTATATGCAATACTGCTATACACTGCTCCTGACCTGTTTAAGATTATTTTTCGCGAAAACCGCATTCCTTTTTATTCCTTCTTAAAACATTCTGTGGGTGTTTTTGTATCAGTTAACTTATATTACCAAATACTTACCTATTGACAAAGGCAGAATCAGATTATACTTGAGAGAGAGAGAGAGAGAGAGAGAGAGAGAGAGGAGAGAGAGAGAGAATTTTTTTCCCTCTTTGTTTTCAACGTGGTGTTCCGCTGTCAAGCGTTATATATTGCGACTAAACGTTTCGACTGACATTAGAGTTTCTTTTGTGTTAGCAAATGGACATCCTCCTGTTTACCTGTGCCACTTGAACCCACAGGGTAAATCGGGTACAGTAAATGCGCTTATATTCACCTGTATAAATTTTCGTGTTTTTTGTGTTTTAGTCTGACTGATGTGTTAATTTCGCGATTTTAGACGCAGTTCCTGTCAGAACCATTTCCAAATACATTTTTTGTGGTTTTATTTTCACGGTTTTGTGCCATGAGCGATATAGGACGGAATGTAATGCTGCGAATTTAGGTGAATTTATTGTGCATGACCAAGTTATGTAACTTAGCAATTCCTTGTTCATTAACTATGATGAAGGAGGAAGTTATACCTGTCATGCTGACGATTTCGAGGCTTGGAACCAATATGGCCATTGCTTGCAAATCGGTAAGTGTACTGGCTCCGTTCTGCAGGCGTACAAGGAACATGAAATGCAGATAACTGTTGAGTCTAATTGAATTACATTATCATCCATGGCTTATTTTAGAGGAGTGCAATATGAACATTTAAACCTTTGATCATGGCAAACGTCTTTGCGTATATATCTTGTTTTAAACATATGACAGGGGTACAAATTAGGCCCACCTTGGTCGAAAAAACACTTGTCTCGTCAGTACAAGTTTCTTCCGATGTTCACTGTTTTTTCACAGAGGCTCAGGGATTGTGTTCAATGGAAATACTTTTTCATGTGAGGATCATCAATTATATGGCAGTACAGCATTAGTCCCATCGACCTTTTTATTTGCTATAAAATACTGTCACGGATTGACCACGTGTATAGTTTATTTCATTTGGGAACACATGTAAACACACAAACACGTCGCATATTACATCTATATAAGTAGAGTTGCAGAGACTCAGAGGGGAAAAAAACCTAACACATGACACCAGAATGACACACATCATGAAGTTTACAACCTGTCTTGATTAAACCTATGAATTAGACTGAAACCTACTATTTTTTCAGAGTGGCAGCACTGCATGTACTAACACTGTGTCTGTAATTCGCCCAATGCGTCGAGGAACACTGTTGCCGATTCCTATGGTCTTTGATTGCTTGCGGTAGCTGTATAATTGTAAATGCTGGAGCGAAAGTTCAGTTTGCAAAGAAAATGAATCTCTTTTGATTACGCCTGTTCAGAACACACCATCTTTCGTGGAAATTTGTAAAGACAGAGTTGATCCAGAATAAAGTGTCTGCTGTGCGGCCTCATGGACACAAAACCTTGTTCTGTCCATTACATTTGTGGAAATTGTTTGATCTTTGAACTTTTTCTTAAGGGGCACAAAGTCAGTTGCAATACGTGCCCTAATTTCAGTTTTGTGGAAAGGCAATTGTGTTCAAGTCTAATAATTATCATTTTTAGTTTAGCTGACTTGTCAGCAGCTGAGCGTATCTTCTGGTCCTTCGTGCGTAGTCGTCCGTCGTCAACAATCGACTTCTTCTCCAAAATTGTGTGCCAGATTCACTTCAAACTTGGTGGCAATGTACCTTGGGTGCGTGTCTGTTAAGTTTCTTCAAATGGTCACGTTCTAGTGATTTTTAGTCAGCCGACTTGTCAGTCACCTGAGGTTATGTGGTTGCTAGGCATCCGTTGTCCGTCCGTCGGCGTCCACAATTCACTTTTCAACTTCTTCTCCAAAACCACTGGCCGGATTCACCTCAAACTTCGTGGGGTGTACCTTGGGTGCTTTTTTATGATTTTTTTGTTTCAATTTTTTGGCCAAATCTTCAAAAATCTTCTTCTCCAAAACCACTTAGCCAATTGCTTCGAAATTGCTTGGGGAGACTTCTTAATCTTGGGACCCTTAGACCTTAATCTGTTCAACAGCTGGTGCTGTGATTTTTCAAATTTTTCATGTAAAAAAGTGTGTTTGTGCTATTTTCTACTTCTTCTCCAAAACCGTCACTCAGATTATGTTGAAATTTGGTGCAAGTTTTCCTTGTGGAAAGGCCAAACCAAGTGGTTCACAAGGTAGCATTGCTTTAAACCCGTGGTTCTTAATGAAATTTTCAGTTCGGGTACTGATAGGTTAATGCATACGTGTACACTCCTATCGATTACCAGGTAAGTGAATGGAGATGGTAATGGCAATTCACGTTTTCAACTTCTCCAAAACCACTGACCAGATTCACTTCAAACTTGAAGGGGATGTGCCTTGGGTGGGTATTTACCACGTTTATACAAATAGTCATGCTCCATTAAATTTTAGATTAAAAAAATTTTTTTTGTTCATTTTTCTTTAAAAATCTTTTTTAAGGCTCCCTGTCCTCGATGGACTCCCATGTCCCCTTCAGTCACGGTGAAAGTCGTCCATTGCAACACACTCTGTGGGACAGATGGTTGAGGAACCAAAGCTACCAAGCCCAGGTGGCAGTCCTACCGGAGGACTGCAAGCACCTCTTGTGGTGGACTGTTTGGGAGAAGGGCATGCTGGCAAAGACATTGATGTCCTTTCAGGTGCAACTCACCATGTACATGGCCTTTGGTGGTCTGGGGGTGGGGGAGCCCATTTAGAGGGCCGCATGGTGTTTGCCATTTGACCTGTGCAGTCCCTGTCTCATCACTTAAACTGGTTGGAACTGCGTGTGATAAGCCTAGTGCTCCTCCACTTCCAGCACCTAGTGGAGCAAAAACACGTCCTCGCTATGTGCAACAACAGAACCACAACCACCTACCTCAACTGGCAAAGCAGGTCATGCTACCGAAGGCTGACAGAGCTGGCCAGATGCATCATAAAATGGTGTTCTGAACATAACGTCCACACACATGAGGCATGTCCGGGACTGCAGAATGTCCTGGTTGATCAACTCTCGAGAAGAGGTCAGCCAGTAGGTACAGAGTGGTCACTTGACCCACGGATAGTTCAGGCCATGTGGGCCAGGTGGGGTACCCCACAGGGGAATCTGTTTGTGACAAGTGCAAATGAAAAAAACTTTGGGTTTACATGTCACCTGTCCTAGATCACCAGGCCCTGGTGATGGATGCTCTAGCCATGGACTGGACCAACCTTTGGGCTTGCACCTTTTCACCTCCACAGATCCTCCCTAGGGTCCTATGGAAGGTTCAGTCCCATGAGGGCTACCCAATACTGGTCGCCCGTGGTGACGGAGGACATATTGATTGGTCCCTGGACCTTCTGGAATTAAACTTCGAACCACTGCAACGTTTACCAGCATGGCCAAAACTTTTGGTCTAACTGTGGATGAACATGTTCGACAGGAACCCTCAAGTGCTCAACCTCCACATCTGCAACACAAGTTTCGTGGAATCAGTTGCAGATAGAATAGTGTATGTGCGTGAAATGCATGAGTGAACATGAAGAACAATAGAAAGTCCTGCAAATTTTGAAAAATTTGAATAAAGTATGTATTCCACCATGAACAGGGCATTTCATAGTTAAAGTATGTAAAGCACTAAGTGTGACTGAAAAACTTTCTTTTCAGCATTTTTCATACAGAGTGTATCCCTGGTTTTTGTGGTCAGTTTTTAAGGAAAATGTATATATTTCTAGTGTATTTCTTTGTAAAATACCTACACCCTTGCAGGACATCAGGCAAGACCATTGGGACGTGACTTGTGTGTTCTGCTATTAACAGGCCAATTAAGCCATTGTTCTTGTATACTCGCACATGGGTTATTGCCAGAATGGCACTTCAATTCTCTTCTCTCAGGGTTTATTCGGCTCCTTGGAAAGTGTTCCTATATTGGTGTGCCAGTTGAAAAATACATCCATAGTGTTTGCGCACCGTGAACATTACCACCTTCCTGCTGTACCAGAGGGACGTCCTCAGTAAGAGCTCAAAAACCATGGAGGGGTTTCAACCCACCATTCCCATAAATCCTGGGGAACATCCTGGGCATTTGCATTGGGAGTGACACATATCTATCAGGACTCATCCTGTCCTTCTTCATGGAGAGACTGGTTGATAGGCAGGCCCTACCATAGGGGGACCTCCTCCTGATCTTTGTCATGTTGAAAGGATGGCCCTTTCAAGTGTCTAGAGGGCCCCCGATGGGTGGAACTTAAGTACTGGATGGGGAAAACTTGTTTTCTGTTAACACTCACTTCAGGGGCTAGAAGGAGCAGGATCCACACTGCAGTGCATGACTGAATCCAATGGTCACCTGACCACTGCCAGGTGACCCTGAAGCCTACCTTGGGCTTCGTTGCAAAGAGCTAAGTGGTTCAAGTTGATCTAAGGCCTTTAGGGGTTTCACCTTTCGTGTTATGGATATGGCTCTTTCTGTGGAGGAAGGAGCCCTGTGCCCAGTGAGAGTGCTGTGCTTGTATCTCTCATGCACTGACAGTGCCAGGTTTCAGAAGTCTGCCCTCTTTTTGCCCCTGGGTAATCCTCAGAAGGAGCAGGTCTGACATAACTCTATCTCATCATGGATTAAGCAGACCATCCTGAAGGCCTATGAGAAGGCTTTGGATAGGCCTTCATCTTTAAAGCAGGTCTCGGCTAGAGCTCAGCAGGTGCGAGTCTTTAATGCCTCATGGGGTGCCCTAAGGAATGTCACTTGTCAATATTCCCTGGGCGTATTACTGGCGATAGTCTACAACTTTGGCTGAGCACTAGTTGCAAGACTTGACAGTGCTGGAGGAGGGCATTTATTCCTTTGCCAGCATAGAAGGCTCCTTTGCATAGGTTCCTGATACTTGTCCTTAGATCTCCCTTGTCCCCTTGGGGCATCACCATGTTCCAGCTTATGTCATCCTCAGGGTCTTGATCTGGATGCAGTCTATAGGTCGGCATACCAAGAGTACACCTAGACCTTCTTTTGGACTTGTCTGTGGCGGATGTCCCCGGTGTCCCCAGGCTGAGAACCAGCGGATCCATTATAAGGGCACTGTCTCACGGAACCATATAACTGCCCCCCACCCCTGTGCCTGCCATGTTTTCTCTGACTTGCGGGTTTTGTTAGATCTTCAGGACCAGAAAAATGGAAATAGACAGTGTCTACCCATGTGGCAGACAGCTATCAGGTTGGCAGGCGATTTCCCAGGGGGTCAGTAAGAAAGGTAGCCTCAAGTCCACATAATCAGGTTGAGATTTTCCCTTTAGATGTCTGCTGGTCATTGGAACTGATTGTCTCTGCCCCCCCCCCTCCCCGCAGTCCTTGGTCAGTGTGCGTGTAGAGTTACACCCTGCTCCAATGCGTTTGTATCTGGGCAATGGTGGTCGAGAGGTAATGTTACGTACCTAATGCGTAAAATTTTTAGTAATTTCGGTATTTGTAAGTATAATTACCTCTCAGAGAAGGCCACCCGGCCTACCCGCTCCCTTTATGCAGGTGATGTCTGCTGACCACAGTCATGCAGGAGGAGGGAAGAACAAGGGAGCATGCGCACCCGGGGTCACCACCAAATCCAAAGGAACCCATATATGGCGCCACCAGGATTGCAGGTTTTTGGAACAATCAATTGAGTAATTATCTCACATCTCAATTGTGTCGGGCGATATGCCAGACACGGAAATCTTGGCAATGGTGGTCGAGAGGTAAGTATACTACTACCAAAATTACTAAGAAATTCACGTTTTTATGAAACTTTGAAGCAATGGGCCAAGCGGATTTGTAGAAAAGGATTATTTAAGATCTTGCAAAAACAGTCCATAAAAATACGAAAAAATTTTGGAGTGTAACCGTTTGAAGATACTCAGTAAAGACCCACCCAAAGTATAATAATCCTTTGAAGAGAATCTGGATTACGATTTTGGAGAAGTCGAAAGCGTGAATTAGCATTGTGATCCTCGTGGACCAATATTGCTGTCAATATTGACCGACAAGCAAACAAAAAAAACAAAAAACAAAAAACAAAAAAAACCCAAAACAAAACAAAACCAAAAAAAAAAAAACAAAAAACAAAAAACAAACAAACAAACAAACAAACAAACAAACAAACAAACAAACAAACAAACAAACAAACAAACAAATGCAAAAGCACTGGCGAATGACCATTTGAACAAACGTAGTATAGTCCCAGCCACATTAGATTTCGACCAAGTTTGAAAGAGATCCGGCTGGGAGAAGTCGAAAATGTCAATTATGGACGACAAAGACCTACCACTGGACCTCAGCTGGATAACGAGTCTGAGCTGAGGTATAAACTATCAGCAATATGTGACATTAAATATTTAGGTGGTTCAGTATAATGTGCACAATTGAATGGCATATAATGTGCACTAATGAATAGGAGAGGTCACAATTACCAATTATCTGTGTATTCACCTGATTGAACAATCCAGTACACAGAATTTTTCAGAGCTAGAGATGGGCATTCCCATTGGATTGCATGTTAAATTAACCTCAAATTAAAGACTACTTTTAAAGCTACGAGAATAAAATTTATGTGAACGTTTCAGCTATGTACATAATTTTACCACACAAATTTTGCTCCTTCTGCAACAAGTGGTTGTAAAGGTATTAATCCGTAAATTACGATGAAAAGTAATGGGAATACACAACTCCAGCCCTGAATGACTGAAATGCCTTCAACAGGAGAGTAGTAGAAGTTTCTGTACTTGCTCTGCCTTATCAATACAATGTGTACTAATGGATAACATATAGTGTGTGCTCATGAACGACTTGTGTGTATACTTATAAATACAATACAATTTTTGTTGTTTTTTGGACGACGGAACGGCTGGGTCTCGAAGCAGCAACCGCCGGCATCAACCGACCAGCCAAAATGAAAATGTCAAGTGTACAATGCAGTGTGTTATGAATGACATACCGTATGGGCTATATGTAGCGTGTATAAATCAATAACCTAATGTTAACTAAAAAATGGTACACAATGTGCACTTACGTATGGCATAAAATAAGAGCCAATGAATGACCTACGTGTACGTATGAATGATATTGTGTGGCCATGAATGACATATGACGTGTATAGTAATGAAGATATGTAATGTTCGTAGGCGTGGCGCACGCCAGTGCGCCTCGCCCGATGTCAGCTTCAATCACCCGCGGCATAATGCCATAACACACACAAAAGCGACCCTCATTACTTATATTTGCATTTTCCCCTTAATTTTCTGCTCGATTATACGCAATTTAATACATAGATTTCAGGGAAACGACCAGAAACTGATTTGCCCAGCATGTTCAAGTGTTTGGTTCCGAAAACTTGGGTGGGCGTGGCTTATTGGAATGTTGGCGGGAAACATGTTTTATGGTCCGATAACACACAAGGCTCATGTGTTATGGTCTCATAACACACCATGCTGTCTCCTATACTTCCAGTGTTAAAAGTTAGATTGAGTGTAAATATTTCTAAGTGAAAAATCCAGCTAAAATCATTTGCTGGCTGTGACAATCCGCAGTTTAATTGTGGTCTGGGGAAATGTAGGCAAACAAAACCAAATGGGGGCCATACTGACATGGCTTCAAGCGATCACACCGCGTTGCCCATCGTATTGTGTCTTCTTAACGCGTCTCGTATCAGATGTAGACAAAAACAGATTGTTTGGGTGTATTTGCAAGCCATCTGAGTTCAACTCTTTTAGTGCAAAGTTTTGCCTGAGTCAGCAGGCTTTAGGCGCACAATAGCATTGCGGCCAAAGCGTGCCGAGGAAAGTTGTTGACCGTGTTCATAGTCTCTTACAGGCGTGCTGGTACTTGTATGAAAATTCCGTTTACAAGGAATAGGAATATAGAATCTTTACGTCAAGTCAGAGCTTCAATAGCGACTTTTGCTACCATTGGCAATGAAAGGGATAATACGTTACATTGTAATCTTTCTGTCGCTGAATATTGGGAGAAGCATTGATAAAGGTGGTTTTCACACACACACACACACACACACACACACACACACACACACACACACACACACACACACACACACACACACACACACATATATATATATACATATATATATGTGTGTGTGTTTCCTTTGCCACAGTCACTGCGTTTTTCAGCACATTTTTTCTCTTTCCTGGTTCAGTAAGTCTGAGTCAACACCTGTCCTTCCGGGCGGGTTTGGCGCGAAGCTATCCAAAGGGAAGCCGGTGACGTATATCATCCAAACGTGGCGTCACAGGCTCATTTAGATCATTTCATACCAATTCATTATTTTCTTTCATATTTAGCTCGAGTTGCATCTTCACGTTTCCAACACAAAGAGTTTTTGTCTTTGTTTAAATGGCCAACCAACATGATACCAACCAAGGACGGCTTTACCAGCCAAGTAAATAATATTGATAAAGAAAAGAGGGAATGATGGAATGAACTTAGTAGAGAATGAGGTAATAAGGATAGCAGGAATTTCATAGTTGCAAATGGGTTACACAGAATAGATAGAACGTTATAGAAAGGCTCATGTTGGGTAATTAATAGCAAATTAGATAATAAAAAGACGACAAATTTAGTTCAGAAAGATACAGGGTCTTAATATATCTACACTCGAATGTTGCACGAATTAACAAATTAAAAATTTGGTATAGCTTACAAAAAGTTATTTAAAGGTGTATGATACATTAACAGCGACTTTGACCAATATCTCAATAGAACTACTAACTGACAGATAAAGTAGCAGAAGGTAGACCTGTACAGTTTGTGAAAGCGACTAGATTACAGGTTGAGTGTTTTGCAGTTCATCATGTCAGTTGGTTGTAGCCTCTCTCTCTCTCTCTCTCTCTCTCTCTCTCTCTCTCTCTCTCTCTCTCTCTCTCTCTCTCTCTCTCTCTCTCCCTTTGTTTCTCTCTCTCTCTCTCTCTCTCTCTCTCTCTCTCTCTGGGGAAGTTAGCGTCATATTCACAAACATGTTTATACTTTACAGTCAGAGAATAAACGTTGAGAATTTACATCCTCCTCATCCGATGAAAAGGTGTTCACTCAACAGCTTTCACAGGAGATAGTACCCAGGAAAACGGATTCAAACTTGTTATAGCGTTCACGTGCTCGTTATCCTGCGCTTGGCCCATAACGAGCAAATAATTCCTAAACATGCTCAGAGCGTAGATACATATGATATTTTGAAACTTATACTGATATTTTAGACGTGCAATTGTGCCAACTGGCATCATTGTTGTCATTTCGTTGATATTTAGACTGTCAGATAAAGCGGATAAAGCGTATATTATGCAACTTTTAAACGATAGGTAATTTCCGTTTTCATTCTCAGTCTCATGAAGTTTGACATTTTCTGGATATACTGCCACCTATCAAATGGCAGCCGATTATCGTTAATATCTGTCTAGAGCAATAAAGTTCACGTTTCTGTGGCTTACCGCACAAAGATAAAGTTGTCTGCGCTGATGTAATAACTGTCATATTTGTGGTGACAGAAACGCATGGGCCACAGGATGTTGCTAATTCCCATTCTGTGAGAACTCATGAGGTTTTTTTTTTTTGGGGGGGGGGGGCAGGGGTACTTACCAGTGTTACCATTATGACAAATGCTACTGTAAATGTACTTATTTTCACTTGCATAAATTTTTGCGGTTTTTGCATTTCTTGCTTTTGCGGAATCTCACTCCTTTGGACATAATTCCAGCTTAACCCATGTTGAAAAACTGTTGCATTGTAGTTTTTTGATTATCTTGTGCCATCAGCGAAATTTGAAATACAGCAAAATTAAACGAATTCACAGTGTTCAACAGAAGGAAAGTATTCCTTCGCTGCACTCGAGTTGTTATTGAGAGAGTAATTCATCACTGCAACCGAGGTATGGTACTGATAAAATGGGCAGCCACACTGAAATGATCTTAATATTTAGGTAAAATGGCATTTCATTTACTGTATTTGCCGAAACCAGGGGTACTCTTTTAATTTTGCTGTAAATATGCAGGAGTGACAGAAAAGTGAAACAATAGACAATTTGGTTACCAAAGTAGATTTAAAAATAATGGTGCGTGTGTTTTCAGCCAAGTGTCACCATTCTATACTTTTGGCTACAAAGTGCCAATGCTCAGCGCTATATATAGCGACGAAATAATGCACTATGCTGCTGTCTATGGCCAGGAGACAAATCAGAACCAAGATGTTGCTGATTGATCCCGTGCTACAACAATGTGTAGACCTCTTCGCCAAATATTATATTTTCTCAGCAAAATTTGCTTGTTGTTTTTGCAATGTGTCAGTGTTCATATTTACACACACACACACACACACACACATATATATATATATATATATATATATATATATATATATATATATATATATATATATATATATATATATATATATATATATATATATATATATATATATATACCAACAGCTTCAAACAAAGGCATGGAATTGATAATCCTTGTGAAACTAATTCAGTTGAACCAAATAACTGCTGGTACCAATCCAGTGAAACCGTTTTCATTCTTATTCGACAGTAATTTCCATAATAGTGGCCAAGTGCAATGCATTTCATTAACAGCCTGTGAAATTTGGTCAATTTTGTAAGTTCATATCTTTGCATATATTCTGTAGTTGTTACCATGTTAATCATCTTAAATAAAATTCATTTGATTACCAAACTGTTGTCTTTTTTTAACTGAGATCATCTGCAAATAACAGAAAATAAGATACATTGACCCAATGTTGATAAAAGATAGTTGCAGCCTAAAAGCGTGCTAAATCACAGTTGGTGGTCCTTGGATCCTGTCAAAGGGACTGAAGCAACAACTACTTTCGAAATTACGAAATTTTGCACGCGAGCTGTCGGAATACCGTTTGTTTAGACGTACAGAAAAAAACCTTTAAAGGGATACTGATATGGCTAAGTGATACGTTTCGCCTGTGTCTGGGATGGTGAAGCCTGCCAGGTGTACGCTGAATACGATATAGTAGTAAACTATCTTTAAATCGTCGTTGATTAAACCGGCAACGATTGAATTACCAGCGGAGTGGCAAGTAGCCCAATATATAAGCCTATTTTACAGGTACCTACTGTCTGGCATCAGCCCTGGGTGTAACTGCCCTGGCTTACAAATGTATGGATGGGTGTCTAAGTGATAAGCTTTTGTAGATTATTTTGGCGGATACTGCTCGAGTGTGTCGTTTACTCCTCGGCGATTACAATGGAAAAATGTAAACAGGACAGTTTGGTACTCGTGGCAGGTTGACAATTGAGTGTATTACTATTTTCTTATGCAGTGGTATGCTAGATTGCTTTCTCTCTTTTAATGACAGAGCTTATTGGAACGGCAGATTTTTTCCCCTTTTTCAATATGAATACCGTATAAGCTTACATTGTATTGAATTATCATTACAAATGTATATGTCTGTGCAGGTTAAACAAATCTATCATTTCTTACCAAAGGACAAGCTGGAAACAGACAATGGTTTAGAATCTACCGAAGCCTTCTGGGGCGTCCAGTACGGTGACCCTCGGACAGAGTGATATTAACTTCCGGTAGAAGTTAGCAGAAAACAAGTAAGTTCATCATTGTTTACAAAATTATAATAGTAATACATTCGGTGATTTCTGTTCTGATTTTTAGATTTAAGAATCCACAAAATACAGCTGCCTTGTGTTGTGAAAGGAACATTCATTACTAAACGCTATCAACGGCAGTAAGTCCTCTATAATTGTATGTTTGTCACAAAGCATTATTACTTATGTACAAAATGCACAGAACACTACATTTATTAGTCCTACAACCATACCCCCCCAAAAAAAACAAACTAAAGGATGCAATACTTATAGCAGTAAATCTTTATTTGAAGGGTTTACTTAGATGTATCTTCTTTAACTAGCTTAGATTTGTCAAACAAAACAGAAGCATAAACAAAAGGATCATGATGATCATGTGCTCTGCTGACTGGAATCTGCTTTTACAATATTGCAATACATGCACTGTAGTCTGTATGCTACATACATGTGCAGTGGTAACACTCAAGCATCGGTATTTGAGAAGAAGTCGAAATTGTAAGTGCAGTAGTGCAATACATGCACTGTCTGGTCATATATCTTTATAGAGTGGTGGCAGTCACTTACATTTGTAAAGTTTGATATCCCATGACATTGTCAAAAATCAACATATCCACGTTATTTTTGCAAACTTTCATAGCCTAAAGTCCAAATATATTCTGATAAAATTTTCAGCAATTCTGTTTAGCCGTTCAGGAGAAGAAGTCGAAAATAACCTGAACACACAAAAATTCATGAAAAAATTGCAGCACCACCTGGTGTCCAAAATAAGAACTACTTGACCACAGGTGACCCTATTTGCAATATCAAAGCAACTAGCCAAGTAGTTTTCAGACAAGGAAGTTTTTTTTAGAAAAATAAATTAAAAAATTCATAAAAAATAGAAAAATTATTGCATCATCATTTCCTTTGCAGACTTGGTAGAGGTCCATCTGGGAAACATCCATGTGCAAATTCAAAACATTCCATGCAGCTGTTTTTGAGAAGAAGTCGAAAATTTAAATACAATAGTGCAATATCTACACAAAAATGCCACAAATGCATATACAGTGGCAGCACTCACTTACAGTCGCAAAGTTTGATATCCCATAACTTTGTCAAAAATTAACATATCCACATTATTTTCGCAAACTTTTATTGTCTTAACTCCAACTACATTCTAATAAAATTTTAACACACAAAAATTCATTAAAAAATTTGCAAAAAATTGCAGCGCCATCTGGCAGCAAAAAATAAGAACTACTTGACCCCAGGTGACCCTATGTGCAGTATCAAAGCAAATGGCCAAGTAGTTCTTCAGACAAGGAAATATTAAATTTTGCAAAAAATAAGATAAAAAAAATAAAAATAGAAAAATTATTGCATCATCATCTCCTTTGCAAACTCTGTATTGGTCCACCTAGGCAACATTTATGTGCAAAATCAAAACATTTCATGCAGCCGTTTTGCAGAGGAATTCGATAATGTAAAAACAATTGTGCAATATATGCACTGTATTGCCATATATGCATATACAGTGGCAGCACTCACTGACTCGCAAAGTTTGATATCGGGTAACTTTGTCAAAAATTAACATATCCACATCATTTTCGCAAACTCTTATTGTCTAAAGTCCAACTACATTCTAATAAAATTTTGAATAATTCTGTTAAGCCGTTCTAGAGAAAGTGTCAAAAATAGCCTTAACACACAAAAATTCTTTTTAAAAAATAGGGAAAATCGCAGCGCCACCTGGTGGTCAAAGTAAGAACTAAGTGACCACAGGTGACCCTATGTGCAACATCAAAACAATTGGCCAAGTAGTTCTTGAGATGAAGAAATTTTTTTTTTCGAAAAATCAAAACTTCATAAAAAAAGAGAAAAAATTATTGCATCATCATCTCCTTCTCAAACTTCGTAGAGGTCAAACTGCGAAACATCTATGTGCAAAATCAAAACATTCCATGCAGCGCTTTTTCAGAAGAAGACGAAAATGTTGAAAAGTCTAACGACGGACGGACGGACAGATGGATGCACGACGGACGCAAACGGATTCTATAAGCTCTGCTGACTGAAAAGTCAGCAGAGCTAAAAACTATTGTATCAAATATTTAGATAAATTATCCATATTTAAATTGTCAGTGCTATGTTCAATAGTTGCATTGCCAATTTTATATGCGAGCGCACACGCAGCTGTTGGCTTGGTGCAAGACAAAACATCAAATTGCCCTACGTATTTTATCACATTTGTTATGACAGTGTGAATATTAACCCTTTCCCACTCATGAATATTAACCCTTTCCCACTCAAATCGCCCGGATGTGAATTGCTGTCTGCCTTAACGCTTTTACTTAAATTTCTCTTTTATAGAAAACATTTTTTTTTTGCCGAGATGTCCATGTGAGACCATTCATGAAGGCACACCTTAGGTCAATAGCTTTCTTGGTGCGGTTGATGCGCCCTTCCCACGCAATGGAAAGGTATTGATTTAGTCTTACTCTTACCAGGACTGGGTTAAGAAATTTATTTATAATTATGAAGTTTCTCTTCAGCTAGATGACTTGATGAGGTGCTGATTATATTGTGGGATGCAACAGCATGCAAGGCTTTTAGCTCAGCTGGCCTATCAGCCAGCAGAGCTCATGCCAGCAGTTTTTGTCCGTCGTCTGGTGTCCGTTCACAATTAACATTTTTTTCTTCTCCAAAACCGTCCGCCAGATTCTCTTCAAACTTGGTTACAATGTACCTTGGGTGGGTCTTTACCAAGTTTGTTCAAATGGTTACGTTCCAGTGATTTTTATTTTTTATGATTTTTTTGGGGGGGGGGGTTCTTTTTTGGGCAATTCTCGAAAAAATGTTCTTCGAAATCGCTCACCCAATTGCTTTGATATCACACAGGAGCACTTCTAGGGTCTCTTAGTTCTTAATTTGTTCACCAGGTGGCGCTACAATTTTTTTCTATTTTTAATGATTTTTTTGTGTGTATTCGCGATTTTAGACTTCTGCAAACGTTGTAGCTATGTTCCTTTGTGAAAGGGTCTAACGAAGCTGTTCACTAAGAAGCACTGCTGTGGATTCTTGATTTTTAACGATTTTTTTTTCAATTTGGGTGGTTATTGGTAAATGCACCTTTCCTATTGATTACTATATATTTCAATGGGCATTCTAATGCTGATTCACATTTTCGACTTCGTCTCTGAAGCTGTCATCCAGATTAACTTCAAACTTGGTGGCAATGTACCTTGGGTGGGTCTCTACCAAATTTGTTCAAATGGTCAGGCTTCAGTGATTTTTGTATTTTGTATGAATTTTTTGTTCTTTCTTTTGCAAATTTTAAAAAATCTTCTCCGAAACAGCTCACCCAATAGCTCACAGGAACACTCCTAGGGACTCCTAGTTCTTCATTTATTTACCACGTGGTGCTGCATTTTTTTGTTTTCGCTATTTTCAACTTCTCCAGAAGAACCATTACTCAGATTAAACTGAAACTTGGTGGATATGTTCCTTGTGAAAGGGTAAAACAAGTTGTTCACTTGATGGCCCTGCTTTGGATTTCTGATGTTTAAAATTTTTTTCAATTAGGGTACTTATTGGTAAATACACCTTTCCAATTGATTACTATGCATGAGAGACAATGGGCATTCTAATCGTAAGTCACAATTACGACTTCTTCTCTGGAACCGTCTCCTAGTTCTTAAATTGTTCACCAGGTAGAGTGGCAACTTATAGCTCAGCTGACTTGCTAGTCAGACTGAGCTTTCAGGAGGCTCAGTCGTCCGTCTTAGAAATACTTCTAAATGCCATATGCACTCAGGTATAGCTCAACACAGGTCTCTTCAGTTGGAACCTTGCTTTTGTGGGACAAACTTAGGTCAGCTGAGCACGGGTTGTTCACGCAGCCCTCTAGTTCACTTTGGTCCGTATCTGCTTTTAATTCCCTCGAAGGCATATACGCATTGTCGTGGAAATATGTTCAGCAGTGTTCAATTGATTACAGCTTTAGATTTTTTACAGCGGGATTTTTTTTACAAGTGACTAATAACGTTTCCAATATACAATACGACATAAATAATTGGTTGAAAAAAAATCCCTTACCGACTCTATCTTGAAATCTTTCCTGCGTCATATTCAGACAAACTACAGCTCTGAGATGGACATACACAATAGGTGCAAATGGTCTGCACTCATTTCAGTGGGCCTACGGCCATATTATGCAACTGGAGACATCTAGGGTCAACAGAAAGGTTTACTGACATGGACGTGGAATAAGTACAGACAAAATGAACGGCGGTGTTGATATTGCTCAGCCAATGACAGAAAGCAAATGTCTACGTACAATTTTAGGACAAATGTTGAAAGGCAGGCCGAATATTCTGTTACAACATGAAAGCAAAGAAAGATATCCATACTATATTAGTTCACTTCTTATGAGGTAAATAGGGTTTTGATATACCACAAGTTTTTTCTTACGTTTTTTTTTCTGCCAATTACTGTTTTCTTTACCCTGTGATTTGTCCAACGTGGAAGCAGCATGTGAAGTCGTAACAATTAGAAATCATGTGATGGTGCTCGTATGACAGTTAGTTTACCTCGGCCAATCATAAGGCATACTGAGCCCTTGGTGCGAAATAAAGACCTGGGGAGGCTTTTGTAAATACCCAGCTCTCCAGTTCAATTACAAAATCAGCAGGTATGATGTTGTTTCCCAGGAAAACGAACACGGAACTATTTATGTCTACAGAAAACCTAGAAAGGCTTTGAGCAAGGAAGGGGTTTGTGTTGTAACAGTAAACCAGCTCTGCTGAAGGCATTTTACGACATCTGGTGAGTTGTACACAAGAGGAGTTGTCAGCAATCGTCAGCTCATCCGGGGCATTTAGCAAACAATTATTAGATACTTCTGTATACCACATAGAAGCATTTCAAATGGTTTTTGGCTTTGAATAAAGCCTAGACGCTGTGGATGCCACCAGACTTGATCATGCTCTAGGGACGCACTGCTGCAACATCGAGCACAAGGAAGTTCAATCAGGCGGGATATATGGAGATCGGCATACTTTTCTGGAATAATTTCTACAATCACGAGGAATGCAAGATCTGCTAGTTCGAGAAGAATTTTAACAGGTAACATGTTTGCTTCAGGATTGTACGTGTTCCATTTTACGTACGATCGAAATCTTTCCCAAACCGTTTACCCTTACATTCTTTGTCAGGTTTTCCAACTTTGGGGTTAAAGTAACAATCACCCACTCCCTTCTCAGACAAAAATATAGCATGCAGCCCAGTTGTGTTTGTTTAGGCGGACTGTGTTGCTTGGAAAAAATGAGCACACTGATGAAGGTAATTGTATGTGAAACACAAAAATAACTTTTGTGAGTGAATGCAGCTTCTTTTAAAAACACCTCAAAATTTTAACGTGCAGCATGAAATCATACCATTAAACTATATATGGACAAGACAGTATGAGGGTTGATTTTGATTGATTAAATTACAGATCAAATAAGTACTCAGTATCAGATACAGTAAGTACGGCAAAAAAGTTTCTCATCAGAAAGAAATCTTAAAATGACCATGCAGGTCACCAGGCGTTTATTTCTTTACTTATCTTACAAACCATGAACTTCTTCTTCTTCTTCTTCTTCTTCTTCTTCTTCTTCTTCTTCTTCTTCTTCTTCTTCTTCTTCTTCTTCTTCTTCTTCTTCTCCTCCTCCTCCTTCTCCTTCTCCTCCTCCTCCTCCTCCTCCTTCTCCTCCTCCTCCTCCTCCTCCTCCTCCTCCTCCTCCTCCTCCTCCTCCTCAAAAATCGACCCTCAGTTGTTGATTGACCGGCACGTTGATGACAAAATTGGTACTTTTTGCAGGATCTAATGCCCAGTGTGACTGTAGTGAAGTGTACGCTGCTGCCACTCCAATGCTAGCCCTTCCTTCAGATAGACGGGGTTGGGGGTTATGGGGTTTCAAGGTTCTGTGTTTGTCGTCTGGATTTGTGGAATGAACAAACAACAACAACAACAACAACAACAACAACAACAACAACAACAACAACAACAACAACAACAACAAAACATGTTTCCTTGTAAAACTGCTATATTGAGTTGTCGAACTTAAAGATATCCATGTCCGTTTGTTTGTCTTTTCTTTCTTTCTTTCTTTCTTTCTTTCTTTCTTTCTTTCTTTTCTTTCTTTCTTTCTTTCTTTCTTTCTTTCTGTTCATGAAGGCTGTGTCGTTTGTCGATTTTAAGAAAATAACGTGCCGTCTTGTCGATTTAAGGTGTGGTGGGTGCTGAAGTGAAAGTATATTTTAAAAAAAATAAGCAGAACTGGAAGCAATGCAGGAGATACAAAGTAAACAGAATAGCAGTAGGTGGAAATGTATTCTTCATAAATGTGCTAAAATTAATTTCTGACTTTGTTTTTCTGGATGAAGGTATTTCACCCCTTCTCCTCTCTTACATTTGCCTTCGGCAGATCCAGGTCTGTTCAAAAGTCTGTGTGGGAGACGCTTACGACAAATAACGTAAATTCAGCGCTATAACCCTAGGGCGTTCTTGCCATGTAGTGACTCACAAATACTTATTCGTTTAATTAAAGACAGTATATTTTAGCGTTATAAAACAAAATAAAACAAAAAAGTAGGCACACATGTAATTATGGAACGTATTCGTATATTTTTGCGATGTAATTTATCTTTTAATTTTTATATTTGCATAAAAAATGTCTCACTATTAGTCAACTATTGTTCATATACGCTGAATGATGACACATGTGGTATAAGTGTACCTTGATAGACGGATTACCGTGCAGGCAACATATCCCCCCCCCATACATACTCCCTTTGGACACGGTAATTTGAAAGCCTTTACTTGGGTATTGGTCCGTATGTCGAGCGTACTGTCCATCGCAGTGCATGTAGCTACAATAAAACTCGCCATCGTTTTGCTGTAAGACATCGAGTCATGCGGACCGAGATGGATAGAAAGTAGTGCCCCAGCAATACCTATCAAAGCGTATAAATTTACAGGCAGATTCTATGGCCCTGGGTGTGCTGCTGTCACTGACCCATTCTAAACTATTCATTGCATTATTTACATCGATAGATTTGTCATGTTGTCGATCGCACAAGAATTTGGCGGTCAACATGAAAAGAAATAATCGTCTGAAGCTCAGCCTACATCCTTTAATTTCATGTCTTATTCTTTATGGGTGGTAGCTACTTGTCACGCAAGTTACCATCAACAAATTGACTTGCTTCCAGACATATTTTGCGGGTCAGTTTCGGTGTGTGCGCTTATCGAATGTAGATTCATTGTAAAATACTAAGAACTCTGTTGAAACTGTCCCATTGTAAGAGACAGAATAACCGTGACCATTTTTTCAATAGTTCAATGTTGTTTGAAAAGTGTTGTAATTGTAATATCTAAAAACTTGATTTTATGACCCCCCCCACAACATAGTTATTAAATAAAATAAAGGTCCTTTTCAGCGTAGTTTTTTCTTTGCTTTTCTTTATTTTTTTTCAACGGAATTCCTTTGTTTTTCTTTATTTTTTTTTCAACGGAAAGAGGACTTCGCGTGCATCATATGGCGCTTGGTATTCAAATTTATTGAGAGCCTGAGTCGACGGAGTTTAGATATTGGTGTTAAAGAGCGAAAAAACCAGCATTATCCCAAGAGGTTCTCCTATTGAAAGATTCGGAGGTCCTTGGCTGGAGATGAGGGTCCTGCAGAGACAATCAGTGTATGCATAACTCTGAATGCACACAAGCAAGTCTGAGAAAACATGGGTACTCCAACTATCTCATATTATTCAGTTAACCGAATTCGGAAATCCATTCGGGCTGAAAAGTACAAGACTGTATCTTTACTTCATTTTATCAAGCATCTCCACTCCCCCGGCCCCATATCGAATGGGGAAGTTTCAAGGTTTATTCAGCTTTTTCCTTGAATTGGTTGGTCTCACTTTCGTATTTTGTGCACGCTTGGTGGGACACCCCTTCTCTGTCTGTCTGTCTGTTTCTCTGTTCCAGGAGCTGTATCTGGGAAATGTTTTGGCGCCTGCAAATGATTTTTTAACACGCGAATTCGAGTGGTAAATCATGACGTACCCCTTTGCTAACTTTGATCTAACTAACGTAAAGTATTGCAAATTGCAAACACTACACGTTTCAGCAAATGACTGTGGAAAAACTGACAAATCAATCAAGACCAATGGCCCATGTATGGAAAATTTGACTCTGGGAGTATTTTTGGCGCAGTGAAAGGTCAAGATAGCATTGTCACGCTTAAGAAGAAAGCTTTTTAGCTCTGCTGACCACATGCTGCAGGGTTACCGCGATTACTTTGTCTGTCTGTCCGTGTGTTCAGCCATAAACACCTTGCTTACGAACGCGATACAGTCTACAATTGTGAAATTAGACACATATAACTTTCAGGACTTCCCATTTGTATTAAAACATAGGTCATATTTGATATTGGTATTGCCTTCTAGGGTATTATGTCATGTATTGGTCAAAATGCGAAAATCTTGTGCATAATCTGGCACCTTTAAATTGTGTTTGATATTCATGGTGTTGAATGGAATTGTGAAGAAAGTAAAAATCTGAATCGGTTAATGACAGTAGTGGTGTCAACTACTGCTTGACGCAGTTAGGAGTCAAAAATCGAAATACATGAAATTCTGTATCTTAAAAAAGTGAATTTATGCCGATCCACACGCCCGTGTAGAAGGATGGCGTGCAAAACCAACTTTCGCACTGACACAACTCCGCCCACTTTTTCATGCGCGCGCACCTATGTTGATTTTTCGTCTGCTTTAGTATTTGTCATTGATCGCTGTTTAGACACACTACTATTATTATTTATTATTTGAAATGATGGAGCGATACTCTGGACTACACATGAAAGAGATAAATATAAAACGACACTCTTGCAATTATCTGGCCGCAAATTCTGCATGGCACTCGCCTATCGGCTGAGCGGAAGGACACACTATATGGCCCGTCTGCGGCGGGCTGCAACTCGTGTATCCTTTCCCTCCACATGTAGAATTTACGGCCATACACTCACATTCGTGTAGTTTTATTATTTTCCGAAGCTCTTGTGTTTAGTATGCATACTATATACATGTGATAATATAGATTTTGAACGAAAAGTAAGTTTGTTAAGTGTTTAGTTTAACTTCACATTTGTCACCAATATTTGTGATATGCGGATCTAGGCGAAGCGCATAAATGTATTGTGTTTAAAGCCCACGGCGCATGAAGACAAAGGTCTTCATTATTCAAAATGGCAGCAGCACTCCCGCCCAAGGACACAATTCATGGCAGACGGGCCTATATTTGATATTAAGTTAACAAAATCATACATGGCTGCAGCGTGAGGTACTATTTTCTGTCACTCGAGATTGTTGGTGGATAATATGTATCGAACTGTCGGCCACGGAAGATTCTGTATGTCTCACACTTTCGCTCATTATACTAGGCCAATCAAACGACACTTGGCCTACGTACCAGTAATAAGATAACGCACGGGGATTACAAGTGGGTGGGGCTTCTTCTACTTGTCAGCTTGTGATCGGAGGTATCTGGTTTCTCACTTTATTTACATTTACTTTACCTTACTTATTTTTATTTTATTTTTCAAATTTATTTTTATTTTTGAAACGACTACAAACTATACCTATTAAGGAAACAGAATGTGCCCGCAGGTTAAGTAGGCGTAGTTTACAAGCGCTCGAAATACACATGCACGACGCACAGATATACGGTATGCACTCACTGTCGAACTGTGGAACTGCGAAACGAAGTCCTGCCGACAGGATAAGAAAGGAAATACGAAGAGACACTGTCGGTACAAAGAATAATTCCATCACCACAGCGCTTTTATATTCTGTTTTCCCAAGATCTAGATCTTCGGAAACAGTTCCACAACCATTAACTCATTCCACCCTGATAGAAGACCGAGTCAACAGCTTTTCTTGGCGCGCTCTACGCACAATGCGCCCAGGAAAGCTGTTGACCATGGGCATGTAATTTGGAATGATCTTCAATGCAAGTTTCATCCAAAATCTGAAAAACAATCTCTCAATTAGTAAAATACAATTAGCAGACGACATTTAGATATTAGCGGGAAAAGCATCATTAGGGTGGAATGAGTTTTATGCTTGTGTGCCGACGAATCAAACACAAGAAGGACACCCATGTAGATGAGAAGAATTTGTCGCGCGTGTACATGCCTCAGCACCCGTTACGCTCGAGGTTTATTACACCATTTATGTCTTCGTCTTCTCGATCTGTACTCTTTTTTATGATCTCCGAACAAGGTCATTTGTCCATTTTCTTTGTACTGTGGTCGAAAGAATCATGTAACTGGTCACAGCAATTTACAACAACATCTGTCTCATTAACAGATACCACAGAGACACATTTGTCGTGAAACCCGAAATTCAACATCGTAAAATGAAAGGTTTGGTGTTAGTGACAACCGACCTTGGGATAACTGCTTCTTGTTCGGGTTCTTCAAACAATTCCATCTGTTCTTTGTCGGAATTATCTTGTAGTGTGACCTGGGGCATTCCTTTTTGCCCAGCTTTAAGTCAAAACATCTGATATAGTGTCTGAAGCGCAGGCTTTTATCAGACGCTGCAAAAAACACTGAATACGCAGCTTTGCCAATGCGCGCAGTAGTTTGTCACAGCATTCGCCTCAGTGTCTCTGTCCGTTATTTTCTGTTTTATGTTTTACATCAAATGCGTATTATTGAATTTTGTAATAATGATAATAATAATAATAATAATAATAATAATAATAATAATAATAATAATAATAATAATAATAATAATAATGATGATGATGATGATGATCATGATGATGATGATGATGATGATGATGATAATAATAATAATAATAATATGAAGTTGAGCTAGGGCTTACTTCAAAATGACTAAGTCTACATACTTGTTTCATTCTCAGGGATATAGGCTGCTGGTAGATTGTCAAAAATCTGCTGGAAAATGCGACATAGGCGTTGAAAACTGTGACCACGTTGTTTTACATAGCAGGAGCACTGAA
>OZ026624.1:85943418-85963623 GCA_964020975.1 Hermodice carunculata
ATAATACTAAATAAATGGCTCTCCAGACAAAATTTTTGAGGTTAATGAGGCTGCAAAGTTGAAAATAAATCCTGTGGCGTTTCTTTATTTGTTTACGCTGTGCGTATATGATGACAGGCATATTGTATACCCTATATGCAAAAAAAAAAAAAAAAAAAAAAAAAAGCTGTAATGTGTAAAATACAGGAAGCGTCACTTATTGTGTAAGAGACAAACCGGTAGGACTATAATGGGTGCGACAATAAATAAAATTCATGACATGTCAATTGCACTTGCCTTACCTTGTTTAGACCAGATTTGCATCGGTGCAAAGCCCAGACTTCTTCTGAAGTACAAATGACCATGATTTATTATCTCAAGGACAACACACAGTGCAGTTTGGTAATATGTAATGACCTAACATCACAATTCACAAATAACTGAGCGACTGTTACAAAATGTATACCAAATGTGTGTTGCGTATGATAACGTAGATTAAAAAATGATGACCTTTAAATATTTTTGCAAGATCATCGAGGTTTCGCATTTGAAGAAAAAATTATTGTGACAATTCTGTAATCTAAAATTGTTAAATACATACGCATGTAACCTCACAGGCCCATTATCCAGAAGTTCTCAAAAAGAGGTTCCACTTTATGTACTAAAATTCATCATCATCTCCTCGCATGATAACAGAGCACTAAACCGAGGACCGCCTGTAACACGTCTAGATTGTTCAGACAGTGCGTGCAATACGTGTACCCAGGTTGATAGTACAGAGACCGCAAAGTGCTGCTACAAGAATTCTTATCAGCAATTACAGCTGTACAGACGCTAGGGGCGAAGATATTGTCAGAATTGCCAATTCCGACAAAAGTCAACGGGCTCTATGTCGACATTGCGATAATGGATTCATATTCTTGGTAAACCAACCTTTCATTCCAGTACCAGCAGGCCTGCATTTGCCGACATCATAAAATGGCCCAGGTCAACAGCTTTCCTCGATGCACTTTGGCCGCAGAGATAATTTGCAGACTCCGTCAAAACCTCGCATTGAAAGAAGAGTTAAAAGTTGTATTTTCGAAACATCGGCTTTGTGTGTGTGTGTGTGTGTGTGTGTGTGTGTGTGTGCGGATTCACGGATTGTGGGTGAACCGGTCGTTTGTATGTACAATATCACGAATAATAAACGCGGACATTAAGCTAAGGTACGCAAACCTCACGCAACAAATGGGCAATTATATCACTGATTCGGAGATAATAGACAAATATAAACTAGAAAAGATTTCCTTTAGAGCAAATCTGTCTGGGTGCCTTGAAATGAGAACAGTGTGAGATACTACACTTCGCCATTGTTCAACAAAATCTGTTTTGTGTGTGTGTGTGTGTGTGTGTGTGTGTATTAGCCTAATTTGCATAAATTAAAATGCAACAACTTTGGTTCTTGATTCATTGGATATGGTGGCCATATCACAAACTTATAAACTAAAATTTGAATGACACCACTATCTATTATATTTTTGAAGCCATTTAGATCTTAGTTTTGCGTATTTGCCTGATTTGCATGAAGTGAAAACCTACAACTTTGGTTCAAGGTTCATTGGATGTGCTTATGTCACAAACACACAACTTGATGTTGGAATGGCACCTCTATGTGTTATAGATTTGAAGTTATTCAAGATTCAGGTATTATGTATTCACCTAATTCGCAAAAAATAAATTCTACAACTTTGGTTCATGGTTCATTGGATGCGGTTATGTCACAAACCTTCAAATTGAAATTGGAATGACACCTCTATGTAAAATAGTTTTGAAGCTATTCAAAGATTTAAATTTTGTGTATTCACCTAATTTGAATAAATCAGTATTCTACAACTTTGATTCATGGTTCTTTGGATGCCGCTATGTCACAAACCCATAATTTGAAGTTGGAATGGCGCCTCTATCTAAAATAGTTTTGAAGCTTTTCAAGATTTAAATTCTGCATATTCAACTAATTTGCTTCAAGTAAACCCTACAACTCTGGTTCATGGTTCGTTGGATGCGGCTTTGCCACAAACCTATTAATTGAAAGTTCAAATGGCCTCTCTATCTGTAATAGTTTTTGGATATATTCAACTTAACATTTTTCAATGCCTCTAATTAGCATAATTTAAAATTCTACAACTCTAATTTACCGTCCATCATATTGGCAAGTGTCACAAACCTACACATACACATTGAAATCCTGTGTCTACATGCTATAGTTTTGGAGGTATGGAGCTTGTAAAATTTCAAGTGCCCGTAATTTGCATAATTGTAAAACATCATGCCAAACGATATGCACATTTTCACTGGTAGGTCCGTCACCATGGCAAATTTGGTGGTTTTCGGAACAATAGTGTCGGAGAAAAACTCTGGACAAATTTTGTCGTCACGGTAAAGAAGAAAGAAAGAAGAAAGAAAGAAAGAATTTTTAAAAAAACCGAAATGTCTGGGTTAGCACCGAGACATAAATATCTGCACATTTTCCATAAAAGTGAGTTATTGTTCTCAGACTTGGTTCAAAGATGACAAGTGAACCTTTGATTGCCGTTCCTGAACAAAGATGAAAGGCCGTCTACTCGAACTTGTTAATTTTATTTTGCAAAAACTTACCGACCGATTTTCTTCAAATGAACGGGGTTGGAGAGATAATTGTGTAGAGTTTATAATCGTCCTTTTATTTTTCTCTGCGCATACTAGTTGATTTTTAATCTTGTATAGAATGTTAATGCACAATGCATTCAGCTGATTAGGTAGTGCCCCGTGTTTAAATGCCTGCACTTACGCAAATAAAATACACACAGCCAAATAAAAGGACACTTTTGAATTTTGATATATTACCAATAAAATGGCATACTTGTCACAAGTTTGCTGTATATATTAAAAGAGTTATTAGCCAGGAGCCTTATGGTCTGAGATAAACGGTATGCTCTTCTTTATGGTTTGTTTTTTCAACAATTACAATCAGTATTGTCCCGATTTTCCCCCCATATATAGTTCTGAGCTATTTTTTTGATTTAAACATATTTATTATATCTGGATCGCCCTATGGTAGATCGAAATCACAATAATAAGTTGGGTTCTCCAGAACATGGAGATACACACACAATATGTACAAGACACACAGGACAAACATTGTTACCAGCTCTGTGTAGATAAACAACTGTAGGGATACGAAGTACATTGTTATGGACTCACATACCCATAATGATAAATTACATACATATTATATTACATGAATATAGAATAAACAATCATATATCATTATAATAGAACAGAACAGTCACACGAGGTCCCAATTTTTTTAGTATAGAAACCTTCTGGTGTCCACAATGTATTTTTGGAAAGCTTCACAGATTGGAAAGTTTAAGGGATCCGACAGTTCCTTGCTGCCAAAAATGAGAATTTCGATTAATCTGTTACTTGCAAGATGCAAATCAAATTTGAGTGGACACCTGGAGCGAAGATCGGAAAAATAGAGTCAAAGAGATTGTTTCTAGGTACGGAATACGCAGGGCAGAAAAATAAAAAGTGTTCAAGATCTTCAGTAGGGTAAGTACAAGGGCAGGTAGGGTTTGAGATGATGTGGACTTTAAAAAGATCGAAGTTAAGCCTAGAGTAGCCCAGTCGTAGTTGGGTATGACAGATTTTGGCAAATCTGTTACCAAGGGAAAAGTAATCAGAAACGTCATCCACGGCAAGGAAGGAAGCTTTCAGTTTAGATTTAAATATTTGAAGGGAGATAGAATCGGGAATATCAGAAGGAAAGTTATTCCATTACTTGATGACGTCAGGAAGGAAAAGAATTTTCAAGGCGATTAGTTCGGCATGTAATAGAGCGTACAGTGGAACTGGGTTGTCGAAGGTTACGACCATGGAAAGAAGGAAGAACAAGATTGGAAAGATATGGAGGAGTTAATTTATGGTACATTTTGTAAAAGAGGATCAATTTAAAGTACTTGCGCCTGGTGGCGAGGGTTGACCAACCAAGTTCATGTAGAAGAGTAACATGTGAGGTATGTCTAAGAGCACCAGTGCAAATTTTCGCAGCCTCGAACTGGATTGATTCGAGTAAGTCGGACAAGCCTTGACCACAAATGTCGAACAAGATACAGCCATATTCGAGAATTGGTTGAATCATAGATAAATATTTGGAAAGTGCCTTGCGGGAAAGTTTATATAGCTAGTTTTTTACATAGCTTGGTTTATAAAAAAATGTTGACTTTTACTATGTTCACGTGAACAGCTTAAAAGTTACAGGGCCGTAAAGTTGTCCATGTTGATTTGCACGACATTTATATCTCGCTAGCTTAAAATGCACATTTTCCATAAAAAATAATTCTATACATTCTACAAGTGAAGACAAAGTCAAATGCGATTGGATCGACGGTTTGATCATGATGTTAACGCGATTCAGAAACAATAAAATTGGGATCTGCTTTGCCGACAAGGGGTCATGTAGAGCTAAAACGATGCTCATGAAAAAGAAGGTGCAAACATTTAGCAGATACTCCCAATCAGTAGATAACTGCAGGTGTTGGAGCATACAACCAGCGTAAATCTGCCAAAGATCCTACTGTTCACTTTGAGCAGCTGATCACAATCTGTGGATATAACTCCAGGTGCCAGCACATACCACCAGCGCAAATCTGGCAAGGATTCTGCTGCTCCTATTTTAATTTGTGGGCTTTGTCTGTCATTTGGATTATGATAAAGTCGAGAAAGAAGGTTCGAGAATATTGATGCTACACATGTAAAAAATATGACAATTATTCTCAGTCTTTAACTGTCAACATGTCAACTAAAATAGAATGATCTAAATGTTCCACGCCTTTATTTCTATACAGGCAATTTTATCCTACATTTTATCTGAAGGCTATAATACGTAGAAACTCCAAACTTGGCATGATAACATCTCCATACACAAAGTCTGAACCTTTCTGTGAAGACGGGTGACAGTTTTGAAAATTATGAAAATTTATATCCACGTGAAAATTTTAATTTGAATATCTTCAAAAGTATTACAGGTAGAGGTACCGTCCCAACTTCAATTTATAGGTTTGTGCCGTGGGAGCGTCAAAAGAACCACAATCAAAAGTTGTAAAATTTAAGTTTTTGCTAATTAGGAACTTAAAAAGCATAAATGTTGAATATCTTTAAAACTATTATAGGAAGAGATGTCATTCCAACTTCAGTTCATAAGTTTGTGCTGTAGGCGCATCCAATGAAAGTTTGTGATGTGGGGGCTTCCTGTGAACCACAAACAAAAACTGTAGAACTGTTGGGGGTGGGTGGCTTGAAAAATATAAATGTTGAGTTTCTATCTTCAAAAATATTTCGCGTATACATGCAATTATGGCTTCTTATCCTGGGTCTTTCCATTGTCAATTTTGTCAAGAGCTAAGCTCTCAGACACCACCAAAGGTAGAATCTCTGAATAGTGCGTGTCCTTATCAGTGATGTTAAAATGATGTAAATGAGTAGCAACAATAAGAGACTTGTACACCTTTGTGATAGGCCAGACATAAAACAGACCATGATCTGTCATCAGCAGTCAATCACATGTATGTATGCACATCACTAGGCTTTGTTGTTTATATTCATGTCAGACGCATGACACTTTTATGCTCCTATATGCTGATCATTTTGCCATCATTCCATGCTGTAGTGTCATTATTCCATGATGTAGTGTCGTCATTCCATGCTGTAGTGTCGTCATTCCAATCTGTAGTGTCATCATTCCAATCGGTAGTGTCAACATTCCATGCTGTAGTGTCATCCATCCATGCTGTAGTGTCATCATTCCATATTGTAGTGTCAACACTGACCCATAAATGAATTAAAGTTGCAATGAAAGTGTACTTCATTTTTAGCTGACACTTCACATTTAACATGCGATCCAATGGGAATGCACAACTCTAGCCCTGAAGAATTTTGTGTATTGGATAGTGTATTCAGCCAGGGAGCTGCCATCGATGGCAGCTCCCTGATTCATCTGAGTACACAGATAATCGGTAATTGTGACCTCTCCTATTGCGCATGGACACATCGAGGAGGGTACACGGATCGTGTAGCCTCGTTGGACACATGTGGGGATACATGGAATTTTTTCCATAGCACTTGTTGCCTCGACGTGTTAGCTGTGCTGACCATAGGTTATAGCATCTCTCATGTCTGTCCGGACAAATTAAATGGATTGCGCACCCACTGGTTTGTAAATGAGGATAGTTTTGCAAAGATGGGGGGGGGGGGGTGTTATAAAATATAAAACCAAAAGTATATATTTTGTCAATGTTTCAGAGCATCAATATTGAAATGATATGTGCTGTTTTATAGTGTGTATTATTTATTGGGCCTCAAATGTCAAGGTCATGTCAAGGTCAAAGGTCAATTTTAGGCCAAAATGTCATTTTTGAGGTCAAGGTTCACTTCAGGTAGAGGGCATCTCAAGGTCAAGGGTTATTTAAAGGTCAAAGGCCATTCTAGCCATAACTTGGCCAATTTTTATCCAATTTTGATCATGTTGGGTTCAAATTGTAGCTATTGTAAAACTGCACAGTTTGAAACTTACATGTGACCTCTAAAGTTCAAAGGTCAAGGTCACTTGGGCCTTTGACAGTTTCATCCAATCATAATTTGGCTAATTTCCAGCCAATTCTAATCATGTTTGACTCAAATTGTAGGTATCGCAACACTGCACATTTTTATAAGAACATGTCACCTCATAAGGGCAAAGGTCAAGGTCATTTGGTCCTTTGAAAGTTTCATCTTGCCATAAATTGGTCAATGTTCATCCGATTTGGTTCATTTTTGACTTAAGTTGTGGGTCTTGTAACAGTGTGCAATTTGCATGTGACCTGTAAAGGTCAAAGGTCAAGGTCATTTGGACTTTTTAATTTGCATCCAGCCATAAGCTTAATGTGATGTGAAGTACCAAAGGATAAAATTTGTAGCATTTAATATTTACAACTTTTGAAGGCACACAGACAGATTTGCTTTGAAGCAAATCTTTCTTTTCTAGTTATAGCAATCCTTGTACTGTCACTTGTCTGCATTTGGGATTGGTCAAAATTTACACGGGAAGGAGAGAAGAAATAATTTAGACAAGCCAAGGAAGAGCAAACTCAACGGCTGGCAATAGCGACGGCCACTAGTTGTCCGTGACACCGTTGACTGGGTGTCGTTTTGTATCATCCAGACGTCCCAGATTTAAAAAAAATGGAAAAATAGATAGTGGTTGTCAACGCTGCTTTGAAAGCAGGAGAACAAGAATTTTGTATTTCCTTATTCTTTCTTTTTCTTTTCTTTCTTTCTTTCTTTCTTTCTTTCTTTCTTTCTTTCTTTCTTTCTTTCTTTCTTTCTTTCTTTCTTTCTTTCTTTCTCTCTCTCTTTCTTTCTTTCCCAAGTAATTTGTCGATGTTTCATTTGAATACTATTAAATGTAGGACCGCTAAACTTGGCAAACTGGGGCCGTTTGAAAATTTAAATCTTTGAATAGCTTTAAAACTATTATAGGTAGAAGTGCCATTCCAAATTAAAATTAAGTTTTGTGCTTTAGGCGCATCCAATGAACCACAAACAAAAATTGTGGAATTTTAAATTTTTGCTACTTAGGGACACTTTAAAAGTTTAGATGTTCAATATCTTCAAAACTATTACAGGTAGGGGTGCCATTCCAAGTTCAATTTATAGGTTTGTGCTGTAGGCGCATCCAGTGAACCACTAACATCAGTTCTGACTTTACATCCTAAGTTTGTCCATTATCAATTTTGCCCAGAACTAAGCACTCGGATGCTGCTAAAGCTTGGACATCTGAATAGTGTGTGGCCCTGTCAGTGAAGTTGAAATGATGCAATTAAGGAGCAAAAATAGCAGACGCGTGGATATTTGTGATAGATCAGACATACAACAGGCCATGATCTGTCATCATTAGTCAATTACGTGTTTATGTGCATCACAAGGATTTGTTATTTACACTCGCGTTGCATATAAGACTTTCGTGCTGCCGTATGGTGGCCATTTTGTCATCAGTCCACGCTGTGGTGTCACCAATGATCTGAAACAAAGTTGCAATGAGAAGCGAACAGTACTAGAACTATAATTAGCTAGAGTTTCTTATTACATAACCAAATATTGTTTGTTTGCTGACACTTGACATTTTGTTTGATCCAGATTTGTTTGTTTGTTCATTCATTCATTCATTCATTCATTCATTCATTCATTCATTCATTCATTCATTCATTCATTCTCTCTTTCTGGTATTTTCTTTTTACCAAAAGATTTTTTTATGCCAAGATCCTTTTGCTACATTTTTGGGCCTAAAATTTCATGTTTTCTCTCATGTAGCTTTTCCTATTTCAATTTTAATGTACAAGGCAACAAATTTCCTTTGTAGGTACACAGGCAGATTTGCTTTGAAGCAAATCTTCTTTTCTAATTTGAATTTGGTTTCTTTGTGTTTTCAGACAGTAGTGGCTAAACCGTCTTGAAGGCACCCATGGACTGGTGGAACGTCTGGGTGCACGTGTTAATATTCAGCGCAGTGCTACTGCCCAGCGTGGCAAAGAAGAGGCGAGGTGGAAACAAACAAAAGGCAGATGAAGGTAAAAAAAGAATGAAGCATGAGAACGTCACCACTATTGTTGTGTGCAGACACAGTGATAATTATCATCAGCTACAGTATAGAAAACCCGAATTTTCTGTGGACCCAACGGACATGGAACGGTGCAGGCCTCCTGCGTCAGGACTGAGCTGAGACCCCAACCCTAAAAAGATTGGTTCGTTCTCTCTGACCAGGCTAGTAATATAGAAAGTATGATTCTTGGTTAGCGTGGATTGAGACGACTTGCTTTGTCTGATAAAACAACTGACAAACTTATTCTCCATTTGGAAGGACACATTTTGAGGGACATCCCTTATGAAGTTTGCTCGTCATCCAAAAAATTTGAATGGGTGTAAGAGAGCAGACAAGTTGCACTTTAACTCTTCAGAGCCAATCACGTCTAAAGTCGATCTACTTAAGTCAGACAAGTCTGAATTATCATAAGGGTCCCAGGTTTGTATTCCTCATAAAAAGACGTTTCATTCAATTATCAGTATGCCTAAAGTTCCACAGAGAATACCCCAGGTCAACAACTTTTCTCGGCGCGCATTGGGCGCAATGCGCCCAATGCGCGCCAAGAAAAGCTGCTGACTCGGTCCAAACCGTCACTCAGATTTGGATCTTCACGGATGTGTTACTTATGAAAGGGTCAAACAAAGTTGTCCACTAGGTAGTACTGCTGTGGGTTTCTGATTTTTAACGATTTTTTTTTTAAATTCGGGAAGAACCGTCACTCAGATTTGGATCTTCACGGATATGTTACTTATGAAAGGGTCAAACAAAGTTGTTCACTAGGTAGTACTGCTGTGGATTTCTGATTTTTAACGATTTTTTTTTTTAAATTCGGGACTTCTCGATAAATGCAACATTCCCATTGATTACCATGCAAGTCAATGGGCATTCTAATGCTAATTCACATTTTAATGAATGTTTCTTTAGGCAAATCGTAGAAATTCCTCTAAATGTCATATGCACTCAGCCAAAGCTCAACACAGGTCTATTCAGTTGCAACTTTGATATTGTGAACAATTTTTTTTCAGCAATTCATGAATACATTCTAACTACTGGTCGTTTCAAACCATCAGGCATTGGCTACATAGGTTCATTATATTTAGGCTTAGTAATTGAGTTTGTCCATACATGTATATCAATGTGGTAAATGACAGTATAACGATGCAGACGCAAGACTTTGAGCCCTTCTATCTGTCTGTGTCTTATGACTGTTATTCTCAAGCATGTTTTTGTTTAGTTTTGTTTTGTCCTGTCTCTGTCTTTTCTTCACAAGAGGGATTCGGATAGGGCACAGCCCCTTTTAATCCAACTTTTGTATTATTCCAGTGTAACTCTATGCATTTTACTTTAAGACATAAAATATATTCAAATCAAATGAAACTTAGGTCAGCTGAGCATGGGCTGTTCATGCAGCCCTCTAGTTTAAATACTGCGTTAATAATTAAAACTGAACAAACTATCTGAAAACATTAAAGTCTTCTTTTGTAGGTGAAGCATCTTTAATCGGTGGAGTCTTTTAGTATACCATGGAATTATGTGTAGTTCACTTAATATTTCAAGAAACGCAAAGCTCACGCATGGTTGCAGTTAGTCGTTACAAGAAGCACTGAATACCATTCTCGTCTGTATTCAGGAGCTCGATTTCGCGTTGGTTCCCTTCATATTGACAAATGGATGCACTCAGAAGATGAGAAAAAACAACAAGGAGCACGTAAAGATATTACCCGAGTTAAAATAGCAATATGGAGACCAGAGTACTGCTTATCATTCCATATCGCTTAAAGAACATTTGGCACAACAGCTTAGAACATAATACTTCACCCATCTGTGATTGCTAACGCTTAGCAGCTCGACCTTGAGTTGGAAACTAGCTTTACGCAGGCTTTATTGCCATTCTTTCTGCTGTTGATATTGGGATGGTGCCTATTTTCATGGTGCGTACCAGATCAACTATGAAAACAAGCAATGCTCAAAATATAATAGAAGATACATTTAGCTTTCTTTACTACACTTTTAGGTGTAAAAGGTATCTTAGTACATCATCTGTTTTGTGGTTTTTTCTTGTAGCGTCTGACAGATCGGTCTGGTTCGTTCTGTAGAAACATTGAAGATAACTGACAGCGGGTCTGCATGCACGTCCATGCGATACTGATAAGAACTCCTTAAAATGTTACATGAATCAAACAATTGCACGTGCAAGGTGATTTAACAATTCCAGAGGTAGATTCAGGAATATGGAACAGAGGACCAAGATAGGATATTTTGCGGGGAGGGGCTGGGAAGGGGGTAGATGGAATTCAGAAAAAGGGCTGAAATTGTCATTTATAGTTGATTATGGGAGGGATTTGAACCAGCAACACTGGGTATATACAGCATTAATTTTAGATTGAACAAAGTGAAAGGGTCGCTTCGTCTCTGGTTGTTGATTAGCCTATTGGGGAAAATTGCAGTTGGCCTCCCTCACCCCCCTAAATCCGCCCCTGATTTGGTAAACGCATACCATATGGTTATATCAGAGTTCTGTCAGTGTGTTGATGGTGTTGGGAAAGTGGAGAATTGGCACGTTTATACGTTCCCCTTCTCGGACCACCACGCGTTTGTTCTTATTTTGTGTCCAATTATGTCAATGGATTACATGGATCCTTTTCAACACAAAAGGCACATCAACTTTTCATGAGGTATTGCCCTGACCGCCAATGACACCCTTGTCTGTGTTATACAACATATTATGCAGTACCTCAGTGTGAAACATAGTAGGAATACAGTCTCTAAGTTTGACGCAGTTAGACATTTCAGTCAACAGAGGGGAGCTCGACAAAGAGGAGGCAGAGTAGATTTTCTGCTTAAAGTTTTAGAGATCCCCATTCTTGAAAACGAAATGTCGGTTTAAAAAGTATTTACAAAACAACATGGGTTTGTTGCTATTGTATGACTAGAAAGTGTGGATAAGTAGTGATTTATGGTGTCTCAAGCGTGGCGTATATTAAATTGCTTGCAGGAAGCAAGGGCGACTGGTTGTAGTCTTCTGGTTTCCCACACCAATGACACGATTCAAAATAATTGTATCCTGTCAGCCTCAGTCCTCTCAGGCATCGATGACTGGTCCCCTGCCTTGATGGTGTTGCGTTGTGTGCATGCGCAGCCAGAGCCGCTGAAGTTCGAATCGGGCATGTTTTCGATTGCGTGCAGAGAGACTGGTCAAGGCCCTGAGTTAGTCGAGCAGTCGCATGAATGACGGATGAGCGTATTGCTCGAAGCAAGGAGGGTAGAGTACCATCCTTGCTCGAAGTCAGATTTTGATATACATGTATATGTAAATTATTTCACCAGACTAATGGATTAATGCGTCCTTTTTGTCTAAAGATGAATGGAAGGAGTGTTTCATTTCAGGACACCAAGTGTTTCCAATCTACTTAACCTATGAGGGTGATTATTTGTAATAATAATAATAATAATAATAATAATAATAATAATAATAATAATAATAATAATAATAATAATAATAATAATAATAAAACGGCTCTGTCAGATGACCGAATGAGTCAAGTTTTTGGTCGGATAGAAGTAATTAACTATCCTGTATATTCTGTCTAAACTGGAAATTAATGTATTAGCAAACATTGAAAAAAGAAGAGATTAACGGAATAGTAATAAGAAGAACAACTAAATTAATCATATGACCTTGGCTTGGTTGAAGCATAGCTTTACTGGAGCACATTAAGTATACAAATGCTCAAATGCTACACAGCCAACGCTTAATTTTTACCAATATTACTTCAATATGTTTATTTATACTGGATAATCTAACAGGACATAATATGGATTGTCTATACGTTCTTCAAACTCATCATACTCTTGCGCAGTTGTCGTTTTATGTGCATGCATCCACAAGTTCTGCAGCCAAGTGGCACGCAATGCATAAACACACAACGAGGTGTAAAAAAATCAGATTCTCTTATTTTGATGCCAAAAAAGGATGCTGTTCAGAGGAAATGCACCAAATAGCGTCCCTTATCTGGGAAAGACATCTTGCAAAATGCTCTTCACGCTGGCGGTGCAAGCTTTATTTTGATTTCAATCACAAAATTCCAAGTGCCCTCGCTAATGTCGGCCATGCACTTGTGGGAGGCAGCCACACGTTTCATGTACATCTGCGTCAGTCGATCATCTTTTTTTATAGTTCATTTTATGTATGGCCAATAAATGGGCACAAAATGGCTTTATGTTTGTCCAATGTGCGAAATAACGAGTTTGGTCACTTTGGAAAGGTCAGTATCAATGAACTTGCATATGGGATCAAAAGACGGTTGTGAAGTCCGATTATTGCGGGTTCGTCGCTTTTGAAGTAGACCTACCACGAAATCTGGCTCCAATAAAGGAATGTTTAAGAAAGTGTGAAGTTATACAATCAGACTAGCCTTGTTGAAGATTTGATGAATAGGTAGCTTTATATTAGAATGATGGTTGTCTCGACAGCTAAGAGTCCCAGCATCCCGGCGAACGCAACCTTCTGCGGCTTAACTTTCACCTGTAGGTTTTATTTTGCAGTTAATTAAAGGCAGTAAGGATGGAAACTCCCAGTGCAGAGCAAACGGTCCAAGATAAAAACCAGCGGTATTGCCACAACACACCATATGTTTCCTTCCAAGTGCAACTGAAAATGGCAGGATTCAAATCGTTGGAGAATATTTCAAAATTGTGATCTCGAAATCAAGTGGGACCATCTCAGGCAATCCAAGATATTTAGTACCCGTATCTATGGCAGCGCTAATAACGGCATCAACCAGAAATGTTACAGTATTTTATCACTTTGCCTTGGTTATAAGGTAGGCGGTGTTAGAAGTTGAGCTCAGCTGACTTGTCAGCCAGCTGAAAAAAGTTGCAGTCAGCTCATATATTGTCTATGTGGAAAATTAAGTATACAATTATTAAATTACCATATGAGGGGCAATAGTTTTATATACAATGGTCATTTACCTTGAATTTATAAACAAAGCAAATTACTGTTCCTTACCAAGTTAATCTTACACGTATGCGCAGTGTGACTTCTGCGAGCAGGAAATGAGGTCAGCCAATACCATGGGAAGACGCTCAGATGCTAGAACATATGCACTTGAATACTACAAAATACCTTTTTAGTTACCCAAGCCTAAATTTGTTAAGCAGTGACAGGTGGTGCGACGATTTTGTCTTTTTTTTTTTTTTTTTTTACAATGAGCTTTAGCTTATTTTGTAATTTTCGAATTCTGTAGACCTGCAAGCTGAATTTTCTTAAACTTTGTAGGGATCAGCTTTGACTCGATCTCGAGCAAAATTGTTCATTGGTGGACGTATTGTCATTTCCTTATTTTATATTATTTTCTTCAAAATCATAGACCAGATGCACTTACTGCTGGTGATGTACCATGGAGGATCTATATCTTATTTATTTGATAGGGCGTGTTTCAATAAATTTGGTTCAGCTGAATTGTCAGTCAGTTGAGTTTATAGAAGGGACAGTCGTTGGTCATCCATACGTCCGTCGTCGTCGTTGTCGTCTGTTCACGTTTACATTTTCGACTTCGACAAAACCGTTGAATGGGCCTCCTTTAAACTCGGCGGGGATCTACCTTGGGTAGACCTCTACCAAATAGACACACTTCAAACAGTTTTTTTGTTTTTGTTTTGTTTTGTTTTTTGTTTAGCTATGCTGACTTATCGATCAGCAGAGCTTATAAAATTTATTTGCACGCGTTGTCCATCTGGTGGTCTGATCATGTATCTGCTAGACATTTCACATTTTCGACTCGGAAATCGTCGCATGAAGTTTTTATTTTGCACGTGGATGTGGGGAAATATTAGAAAATCTTTTCCGAACCGCTAAGCCAATTGCTTCGAAATTACATAGGCTTAAAGTGCATTAGATCTATATATCATCATCATCATCATCATCATCATCATCATCATCATCATCATCATCATCATCATCATCATCATCATCATCATCATCATCATCATCATCATCATCATCATAAATCAAATTTGTCGGTGTTTCCACTATTCTTGACTTCTCTAAAATCTTAAACTGGCTCTCAGATTGTTCTGAAACTTGGTGGAAATATAGCTTGGGGGAAGGGGGTTAACTTAGTTGTTCAGGATGGGTTTTAATGAACGCAGTTTAGATGGCGATCTTCTCCCAGTTGTGCGAGAGAGAGAGAGAGAGAGAGAGAGAGAGAGAGAGAGAGAGAGAGAGAGAGAGAGAGAGAGAGAGAGAGAGAGAGAGAGAGAGAGAGAGAGAGAGAGAGAGAGAGAGAGAGAGAGAGAGAGAGAGAGAGAGAGAGAGATTTCTGACTGGTTTACGTTCAGCAGAACAACCCAGAAGAGTAATACAACTCAATACTGAACATTGTTGGGATTAATTTGTTTGTTATGTTATCGCCAATATAACTTCTATAACCTCCGCTGTCTAACCCTAAGTGCCAGTATATCATGGAAGCTTTTCCTTGCTTCGTTGAGCACATGGATGTCCTATTACTGTGCATCATACCAGAGAATCTCCCATTGTTAGCAAGGCCGTTGCAAGGATTGCTGCATGCCAATATGGCATCAACAGTGTTCAGCTGGAATTGTCGACCTGATAAGAGATTTGGAATGAGATTCCACATTCCTGCTTTTGTAAAACAAGTGAAGGTATTGTGGGGGCAATATTTTGCGCTATTTGTGTTTTTCATGGGTAAACATATATAGCATCGTTTCGCAGCATCAGTAACAGGAACCGTTTATATTGATTTTGTACGGTCCCAGGCCAATCTTATGTCTAATTAGTGTAGTGACCTACCAAAAGCAGTGGACCTGAGACTGGACCATCATAAAATTTCTGCGACGTGTGTATGCGATAATCTTAAGAAAAAAACCCAAAACTTGTCTGGACAACAAAAGTATCATTACCACACACAAGACACCAGAATCGCCCCCCCCCCGACCCTGTTGATCTTCATACTACTAAGAGTGTGGGGAGGAATAGGACTGGGCAAATCTATACAATTCATGTACTGTGTTCAATAATGCAAATAGTCATTTGACCAATAACAGCATCGAATGTATTTAACTAAAATTTTTCGCCACATGTTTAATTGAAAACGAGATCTGTAAATAAAAAGCAACGTGAACATGACATAACAGGTTTGTTTCTTTATGCCTTTAACATGCAGTTACATGGAATTTTGACCCAAGTGACCCCTTTTTCAGCACTGGTTATTGCAGACACACAGGTATCTGGTACCCTCATAGCCCACTTTGTCGGCGGACAACCTTGCACCGCTTCATTGGTTGCCAATTCAGCCCTTTCCCCCTTGAATTAAGACTGAGTCAACAGCTTTCCTTGGCATGGGTTGGGCACTAGGTGCCCAACCCATGCCAAGGAAAGCTGTTGACTTGGGGCATGTGACCTTGATAAGTCTCGTGTACATTTCTCAGTCAAATTGTTTTTCATAACTGTTGAAATTAGTTGAAAACACTGAAGCAGACAACATTTGACCACCAGCCGGTTTTGGCCGGTTTGAGGGGGAAAGGGTTAAAGTTGCACTTCTGTTTAAATAATATTTTATTTCGACATTAACTTTAAGAACTTGTGATGAGCTGTTGTACATGTACTAAGAAATTAATGATTGGAAACGATAGCAGATTCATGAAGAATAGAATCTTTTTGGACAGGAATACCCAGTCTGACTTTCCCAGGAGGAAAGATCACCACTTCAAAAATATATTTACATAGGGGCATATTAAATTCTGGACATATAGCAGTAGAAAATCTTGCTGGTATCACGTTATACTTTTTTGCATGCAGGTTGAATAATATACTTGCGCTGTAAGTAGTCAGATGCTTTTTGCCAGGTAATATGGCAAAGGTCAATGCACCATCCTCGTGCGTGTTTTAGCAAAGAATTTTACCAGGTATTCAACTTGAACTTGGCACCTCAGCCATAAGGCAAATCCGAGAAATACAAGAGTCTCGCAGGAAAAAAGCTCTGGAGCCAGGACACCTGGGCCAGTGTTTACCAGCGATCCCTGGTTCCTCGTGCACTCGCGCTAGCTTTCACTTGACATATCGCAAGTTCACCCATTAGAGGGCGCTATGGTAGCAGATGATACCACTTACATCCATCTTTTCCCAATATTGTAGTTATGACATTAGTGACATCATTATTTTCGGTTTCGCTGCTACAAAGCCTGGGGAACACAGACACGTGTATGTTTTTAAATAGGCCAGCAATTAGCTGTCCTGGAGCAGACAGAAAGTTGTGAACAACTTCCTGTCTACAATTCAGTTTTAATATGTAGGGTGATAAATGAACCGGGCTATCAAATTTTTCAACTAAAAATTGACTTTTGATATTTCTTCTTCTCGCACATGCCACAATCTGATAGACAACGTTAGTTACATGGTAGGGGCTGTCGACGTGACGGGTTGCAAAGATCTGCGCTGGTATATATATTAGTATGGCTGGGTAATATTTGCCCCCATAACAACTTCTACCTGTCAGGCTACACACGTGTTCTGGATGATGGCTTTCAAGCGCCAACCAGGCCCAATGGGTTTGCTCAAAGTTGAACAATGTGATTTTATAATTTTTGTTTTGTAATCTACTATTAAAACGGCCAAGAGTTTGTTATGAAGGTGATGAAAATGTCCATGAGAATTAGAATTCAGAATGGAAAACGGAACAGGCACAGAGGAAAGCCATTCCAGGGAAATCCAATCCTCAGAAAGTAACGCTTTTCAGCTTTTGCTCTCATGGTAGCTGTTATTCTGTTGTCCCTGTAAACACGTACACTCAGTTATGGTTTAGATGGAGAAAAGATTCGGCTCGTTGAAGCAGTGATTTGAAGCAGACATATGTCCTTTCCTCTTTCTAAACAAGTTTCTTGTGCAGGCACACTGGCACCTTTTGCTAGAACCTGCAGTGTTCTGATGCCACTACTGACAAAACGGTTTGTTTCTTATCATGCATTTTTCGTTTCTTTTTTTTTTTCTCAAATCAGGGAATATTCTGATTGGAAACAATTTTTGAATTTTTCGGTTAGGGTATCATAATTGTGATAAATTTGTTAGTTATATAAATTATAAGATCTTTTGCAGTCTTCTAACGCAGAGAGTGAAATTTGACCAACACTATTTAAACTTTGATTTATCTAGAGGCACTCAAGAGGAGACGGGGTGAGGTGACCCAATGGCCTCGGCTGCAGCTCGTGGTATTGCAGTTCCAGGCACGAGTGAACGACTTCAGCATGTGCGTATGGCATGCTCCCGTAGACCTCACTCTGGCGGTCCTGGACAAGTTCAATCCCCTGTGACGGTATCATGTCGCTGAAATGATTTATAAAACTGTCATTGCTGACCAGAATTAATTGTACAATTACTGAGACATGATACTCCCAAAATGGCTTCAATATGTTGCTGGGCTGCATATACTTAAAATTTTGAGTGGCATGCGTTATATACAAAAACCGCCGGTACGTTTGCTTGGTGAAGCGGTATTCTGAAGGCGCGCAGATATCATGTTTGTCTGTGCTCTGAGCTATACCGTAACGATAGTTGAATGACGAGTTTTTATGTGGTCACATCTTTGCATACTTGGGTGCATAAATCTGATACATTTTAATGTTATTGATGTAAACTTCGTGATTTTCCAGTAGTCTTGTAAATAAATTTTATAAAGAAGAAAAACAAGTGAATAGAAAAATAATGCGACACAAACGAGTTTCCCAGAAAACTTTCCGCATGCTGTATCATATTTTGATGACTTTTCAAGCTTTAAAGCTGCATGCTGGATTCCAGTCAGGCAAACATTTACCCAAAGTTTACTCACCAGGTGTCTTGAGTTATTTTGATTTGTTTGATGGACGTGGGTGCGCTGCAGAGTTGTGACGTCATGAAAATGAATTCAAAAAGGGTTATTCCAGAAACAAACGTAACTCGATGGGGAATGACCACTAAGCCACATTACGTGGGAAAAACAGGTTTGCTGCAGCCTTGAACTGTTATTTTTTTCAGATGTTCAGTCCATTTGTTGCTTGATTTTGGACGTGTAAAAATCCGTAGGCTCCTCCAAAGAGCAACAGACTCTTTTCTCTATGTAAAATAAAAAAAAAAAAAAAAAAAAAAAAAGGAGTGAAAGGTAGAGTGCACAAAACGCTGTGCACAGGGGATAATCTGTCACCTTTCCGGGTTATAAAACAACATTGTTGAGACAGTGGATTTGCCTGGTGCTTTAACGGCGCCAAAGGAGGCGATGACCTAGTCTCTTCACTCCGAGTTGGCCAAGGCATGAATTTGTAAGTAGTCCCAGCCTCTGGTACATGAGCATGGAAGTAGTTCCAGGATGTGGCGAATCACACAGCACATTGATGCCTGCACGTAATAAAATCTCACAGTCACATGCAAAATATTCCATTATTTCTTATGGATAATGCACATAGGGTCACGCGTTGCAATAACACACACTCATTTTGTACAACTAGTCTCACAGAATGAATAATTTAACACATTTTGCAAATTTCCATTGTTTTAGGGGGTCATTTTATGAGCAGTGAGATCATAATTTCACACTCACATGAGCTTGCTGTTACCTAGGGCGGCAAGTTCAGCTGTGCTTGTGTACGTTTAATCTTTTACTTTTGGATCACCCACCTCCAAGTAGCTTATACGCACGTGTGCAATTGTCAGTTGACCATGCATGAAAGCACTTCATACTTTATAGCCGAGTTGTCCAGAGAAGTGTGGAAAGCCAAGTTACGTTCAAAAACTGAAAATCACCAAATGTCTCAGATAGTTTCCTAAAAATGACACACGACAATCATCATCTGTGACAAATAATGCAGATTGGATCAAGTTCACGTGGTTTTATTGTGGATAGCATACGGGACTAAATTTTGTCACCGGAGGTACCCCTTGGAGCAGTAATAATCACAACCAGTCAGAAACATAAACAAGCAAACAAACCGGTTCACAGTCAATCGCCTTGGCAACTCAGAGTGAGCATACTGTAGACAGGCTATTTTGATAGGGTCAACTTACAATCAGGAGGAGACAACATTGTAAATCCGCACGAATCTGGCTTCCCTGAACAGGACAGGATGGGTTTTAATAAACGCAGTTTAGATGGCGATCTCCTCCCATGTGTGGTGTGTGTGTGAGAGAGAGAGAGAGAGAGAGAGAGAGAGAGAGAGAGAGAGAGAGAGAGAGAGAGAGAGAGAGAGAGAGAGAGAGAGAGAGAGAGAGAGAGAGAGAGAGAGAGAGAGAGAGAGAGAGAGAGAGAGAGAGAGAGAGAGAGAGAGAGAGAGAGAGAGAGAGAGAGAGATATTCAACATAATAACACAAATTTCATGGGAAAATGCTTATTTTCTGTGTTATTTGACTCATTTATCTGACGTATTCAGTTATCCGACACATTTCTTGGAGACAGATGGTGTCATTATAATGATTTTTCACTGTATATGGAATCAGAAGTAAGAGTAGAAAGTGAAGCACATTTCATTGAAATATCTTATAATTAGCGTTTCTACAGCCAGTAGCCAACCCTCTCTGGTCAGTCTGCTTCGCCCGCCAG